>BSBK01005374.1:340000-561417 GCA_027943335.1 Chamaecyparis obtusa | reverse complement strand
AAAATTACTTTAGATCTAATACCAAAAAAAAAAGGATATTAGAATGCTAGCAAAAAGGGCCTGTAATAGAAATCTAGAATAAGTCTAAAATAAACCATCTTTGTATCTATCATCTCCTAATCACTTGTTCCAAGTGACCCAAACAACTCTATCTTCCATCCGCTTGAGGACACAATAATCTCTTATTCTTTTTGTGTAGGGATGCACAAATATTTTGGAAACTAGTCTAGGTGGTGTTTCTATTGCTACAGGAATGGGAGGAGGCATTGTTGTTGTACCTAGAATAGGAAGATGAGATACTATAGGTGGAATGACCATTGGATGAACCATAGAAATAAGAGGAACAATCAAGGGAGGGGCACCTAATAACCGTGGTGGATTATCGTTGTTCCTTTTGTTTTATTCTTCTTGATTCATGAGTTTTGCCATAAAATTTTGGAGTTCAATATCAACTGATTCATTTCTAGAGTATCTTTGGTCCACGTATAACCATTAGATATTTCTTCTCAGATAATGTTTGTTGTTCCTCCCTGTAACAATCTCTCAAATTTTCTCTTGGAAAGCCTCAGGATGATGGTTACCTAAAAAGAAATGTCAAAATATGTGAGTCTCCTTAGAGACTCAGTAAGGGATCTAGAAACACCATTAAAGATATTGTTATTCCTAATTTTCCATATAGATCATAGGATATCAACCGAGAAAACAAAAAATAAGGCATTGATTTCCCTTTCTAGGCCCAAAATATTACCAAGCACAACTTTAGATAAATTTTTTATATTATGCACAAATAAGCCAACATTCCCCCATATATCCTTAGAAACTAGATAGTCAAAGAAAAGATGCATGAAAGTATTAAGAATTCTGCAAACTGGACAAATATTGAGTTCACCATTAGGCTGCTTGATAGGGAGCCCCAGTCCATCCAACATCATGGAGATAAAATCCCACTCAATTATTTCATAAGCCTTCCCATAATCAATTAACATCATGCAAGCTTGTTGGTAAGACTCATTTTCCCAACATGGACTATTCAATTGATGTATATATGCCCATATAATTTATATTTTAATTTTTTTAAAGCCATATTTGATTATATTTCTTTAAAATTGATACATTTATGATTTATCCAATTATTGTCAAACATTAAATAATTCTTGAGTTTGTTGATAGGTAGAAGATGTTGATGAAACACATACTAATACCCACAATCCAATTGGGTTATTAATATTTGGACAGGATGATCCAAACCATCCTTTAAATCATACCAGGGTGAGAAGAGAAATATTGAAGATAATTTTACCAGCTGATAAATTTGAAGAGCTGATGAGATACACATACACTAATGGCATGCCACCTAGCCTTAATGACAATGATCATGATAGTGAAAATACAATGCATGAAGAAGGATTGAATGAAATGCTTACATGGTTCTTTTGGGATGGAAAAAATGATGACAATAATGATCATATGGTTGACATTAACTATGATAGAAGGGGTAATAACCACCAACCTAATGTTGATGATAACCCTCAAATAATCCATCAACCAAGCAACAAAGACACTTGTGTTCAAATATGGTGCAAGTAGAACCTCAAAATTTGCATGCACATTAATATTATTAGAAATCAAGCCACTATTTGGCTAGTTAGACAAAGGATTCACTACCCTACTGAAGTGAGTTAAAATATATTTCTTACTTTGCATTGTCAATTGGTGTACATAATTCGTAAACATTCATCAACTTTGTTTATAATTCTTTAAGGGGATTTTTAAACCATATAGTGTATATAAATAGTCCTAGTATAGATTGACATATCAATCATCTTCATCATAAGTCAAATATTAAATTGACTTAATCTATGGCAATCTTATAGGGCACTAAAAACTTCCTAAAGAGAATGTGTTTCCATCAACTTGCAGAGAGGCGCATTTGTTGTTGGTTGAGTCGGGGATTGAATATAAGAAAATTTATTCATGTATAAATAATTACATTTTATATAGAGGTGATAATAAAAACAAGGTAGAATTCCTTGTATGTAAAGAGAAGAGATATCATACAGATGTACAAGGTCCTACAGTTCCAAAGATGGTTTTACGTCACATGCCCATTATACCTAGACTTCAACAAATGTTTCATTGTAAGTCACTTGCATAATTGATGGAATGGCATGCAAAGAACAAGAGTAAAGATGGATTCATGCAAATTTTGGCCAACCCAAAAGTAATGAAACACATGGGAAAAATGACCAAGAAAATTCAAAGATGAGCCCCGTGGTATCAAGTTTGGTCTTGTAAATGATGGAGTGTGCCCATTCTCTTTCCTAAGCTCAAATTATAGTGTTTGGCCAGTTGGAATTGATAGTATACAATATTCCCCCATGGATGTTTCTAAAAGAAGATGAAGCCATAGAAATATTATTTTACAAGAGAAACCTAGTTCTAAAAATTCAATTACACTACAATATCTTTTAATAATTCACACTTGTTTAAGAAATTTTCAGAGAACACAAGGTGCTAAACAGAGGGGTAACTCATTGTTTGCCAATTTGTTGGGTTAGACCTATGCACTGGATGCTAAAAATGGCTACTTGAACTCACAAAATTATTTCTCTATTTTTTAATTCTTCTCAACTTTATGAAATGAAGATAAAACACCTCCCAGGTATGCTCTCAAGCATGATTGTTGTGCCATTAAAGTTGGAACAAACAATAACTCTTGAGTTTAATTCATAGTCGTCGATACAAAGAAATCAATGATACTTGGCAAGATTCAAAATCCTTCCCTTGTTTTCAATATTTTTTGTCACTTTGTGCTTTCATTGACACATCTCCACCAATTGAATGAAAACAATACCTTTCTTCTTAGAAAACTATTAGTCCACTTTTCATCTAACTTTGTGCCCACATCATCCCTCGATGACATGACGAAGAAGAAATGAACTCCCACTGCACCACCGCTTACAATATAACAACTAACTCCTAAGCATAAAGAAATATCTCGGTAATGCATTGAGACCAAATGAAGCTTTCAATGCCCCACTGCGTGCCAACTCAGATGACATGACACAACTCAATAACATGGGGAGATAGGAGAAACATTACACCTCTTAACCAACGAATTACACATGTGCATTTGTAAATGGATTAAGTTGTCGTGTGGGGGGAAAACACTTAGGCGCAAGGACTTAGGAAATAAATGGCCACACGATACAAAAAATGAAATAATCAACATTAACAAGGGCAACCGATGGATGATGTAAACTTTAACAAAGGGGGTTAGTCAAGCAATAGACATTAACCCTTGAAATATAACACTGCAAGAGATTCAACCGCTTAAACAATTCAACACAAGAATAGAAGTTGACTCATATCATAATTGGCTCTATTATGAACACACTGATGAATTCAGTTGAGAGGTGGGGCTTAACTATGTTTTTACATTTACAGGCAGAAAATGACTTGGTTTCATAATTTTTTTCTTATTGAAAGTCTGAATAGTAAGGACCAGTGCCACATATCCATGGTAACAAAATCAAATATCAAATGAAACCAACAGTAATTCTACATATGCTTATAAATGTTAGTTCCTTACACAAACATTCAATTGCATCTAACCATGCATCATTCTTATAGAATTGTTGCTATTTCTTTGAACTGTTGCAACACATAAACATGAATTTAATCTTTTCCCTAATTTAATACCTTGTACTAATCAACTGTAACAATGAAATAATATACTCTACAACAATCATACATAATTACCAAATTCATATAAGTGATTCAAGAAATGTTTAAATCTCTACTTTAGAGATCTCTAGAATTACTCACACAATTGCTAACACAGAAAAATTTGAGAAATCATAAGTCTTTAATTCAATCTGCAAATGATATTTTCAATTAATTTCTTTCAAAGTATTCATACATTTTGTTTAATACAAGACTCTATCATTTCTATTTCTGCAAAAAAGACCTATTACATAAACTATGCTAATTGTCTATGTAGAAAGAATTTTCAGAATCTGTAAGATTGGCCTTGGTATTCCTTTGATAGACACAAGGAATATTGCAAAAAGATACAAGCCATATCCCATATATTTTGTTACCAACCACCACTAGTTAGTCAAAGATTACTGTGAAAAGGAAAATAAAGGAATTTTGATAGTTATCACTAACTTCAACAAGCCTCCTCATTTTATAATGATGTTAAAACCACTGATTTGAACCTATCTAAACTCTTCAATAGGTAGAAAAAGTTCACTCTGAATAGATCCACAACTTCAAAATATTAGAAGAAGCACTAGTATTATATTTTCTATATCATATTATTTCAACGTTAAAATGCAGAGCTTTATATATAGAAATATTTGAAGAGGTCATGCCTAGCATAAATATTCTAATTTATCACCTCATATTATACTCATGAAATCACTATGTAGTCTATGTGCACTATGAATCACTAGTAGTCATACTAACATAGAGATGGAAAGGAAATTTTACTGAAAGAAAATGCTTAAAAAGAAATAACATGAGTACTAAACATGAATCAAAAACTCAACAAGACTGAAACATATAACATAAACGTAGTTCTTAACAAACAAACAAGAAGTTACTCTATTTTGCCTTGGTTGATGGAATAGTCAAATAATAGAGTTTCAATGGCTACATGAATAGTCAAAGAACAGAGTTCCAATGGTTGTAGGAATAGTCAAAGAACAAAGTTCTCACCATAGCTTCTAGTTTCTTACTGAGAATTCAAATAATTTATCATGAAATCAACAACACAGAGTAAAATGATTTCAAATTTATGAATTGTTGTGCTCTCCAAACAATATTCTAACATGACTTAGACTAGTGCTTAACCTATAGGGAAATAGAGTCAAAAAACAATAAGACATATCCAACTTTATGTTTAACTTCTCACAAAGACACAAGATTAAGATTATTGAATATGCCTAACATCTATGTAATCTCACATAGCCAATATTATCATTAGATTTATACCATACATACAATTATCACATTTATCACCTTAGTTTACACTCATGAAATTACTACTATTTTCCCCAAATCATTATAATGCATCGAAAAGGATTTAATCTCTTCCTTGAATAAAATTAGTAAAGACATTATACATTCATGAAATTATCGTGAAGACAAATTTGGCTATTCTAAATAAACAAACTTATGTAATAGAAAGAAAATGGAGTAGGAGACAATATTCAAATGATATTTTCAATTAATTTCTTCAAAATTATTCATACATTTTATTTAATACAAGACCTTGCCATTTATATTTTTGCAAAAAGACCTATTACATTAACTATTCTACTTGTTCCTGTAAAAAGAATTTTCAGAACTTGTAAGATTAGCCTTGGTATTTCTTTTATAGACAAGGAATGCAACAAGATACATACTAGAGTATTCCTTTTATATTATGTTACCAACTACCACTAATCGATCACAGAATATATTCTCCAGATGAAGGTTGTTACCTCTATTTATGTCTTTGAGTGAAACTGCTTGCAGACTGGGATCCAAAGAAGGCTAGAGTGCTTATTATTACCAATCTTATGATCCAACCAGGCCTATGAGCCATGCCATTATTGTAAATAGGTGGTATTTGAGACAAAAAAATCCAGAATGCAAAATTCTCACCATCTTTTCTCGCAAGAGATGACCTTGTAAATACAACACAAGGAGAAACAAATGACTCCAAACTCCCATCTTTTGTGTCTACACCCACAATTTTCTTTGCCTCCATCCAAACAAATGGAACCAAAGAAGTAATATGAGAGATTAGAATTAATTTGAAAGCTCTTTCCAAAGCTTTCAATATCTCTACAATTACCGAAGACAATTTCAGTATCTCTATGATTACAAAATGTATTATCAACTAGTTCACCACCATGATCCTTGTATATCTTTTGCAACATGGCTTGGTCTAACCCCTTCTTGTTACAATAAAATCCCTTTGTAGCCTTAGCAAGCCCCATCCTTAGCACTCAAACAAATAAAAAATCCCTTCCAATCATGAACAACCCAAATTTAGACAACACACATAACTCATGTTGCATTTATCCCTTCCTACATTTGAGCTATGTCTCACACTTTCAAAATGCAAAAAAAGAAGCAACAACTATCCCAAGATTTGTACCTATCCCAATAGTTGCAAGACCTGTCATTGTTGCCTTTTCCCTGGGTTATAACAAGTTAAATTTGACACTCAAAAGGATGGGCAATAAGGGAATGATTTTTAGATCACAAACTGCAACATTCAATCAATCATGACATCTCTTCTCAAATTCTTCCTATTGCCATTTCTTTCTTTAATATATTATCAAATATTTTTAAGTAACCCACATAAAGTGTCATGAGGTTGCGACTTACCCAACTTGGGTTATCAATTCATTTCATCGCAAGCTCACAACCATTTTCCTTAACTGTAATTTAGGCCTACAAGGATGCAATATCCAGAGGTCTTTAACATGGGTCACTACCTCGCTCAACCACGACATGTAACCATACCAATTTGTTAGCCTCGCATTGATGCGGTGAAGAAAAACCATCAAGTGCCACATGTAACATCCTTGCTTTGTCATGGGCCAAAACTAGGTCCCACATAATAAGATGTGAGGCAATAACAAGGGACCACCATAGCATCTTATTTTTCCTCGCAAGCTTGCGACCTTTAAACATTTCCCCCACTAATTGTCATGAGGATGTGACTAAACATTACAGTCATCACAAACATCCACTCATGGGGTCGCAGGTCCAACTAATAGTGTTAAAAAAACTTCATGAGGACCTTTAATTATTGATACGTGGCCCACCATTTCTTCCTCATGGGGCTAAAGGTATTAATTATCTAATCAATTGGCAAGGATGCGACAACACTTGTATCATCGCCCACAAACCGCCATGCAACCTCGCAACCACTAAATATCATATGTCTTAACCATCACCAGTACCTGACACAACAACGTCGCAACATATTTTTTCTAAAAGAACTTAATCTCCATGAGCGTGTAATAAACATCTTTAAATCACATACAAAATAAAAGGGGAAAATAATAAAGTGCTAGGCTAGGACATTAAATCAAAAGATGTCCTAACCATGAACATAAGAAGAAAATTAAATATGACGGCTTGACAAATGGACACTAAAATTGTGCTCGATTATGCACCTAATCATTCAATAGGCATCTATTTAGGCATAAAATTGGGTGCTAATTTTGACATAAATACTGACATTATATAGCACCTAAGTTTTCATCAGTCTCTTCTCCTAGGCACACGTGACACTAGGCATAACACCAACCTGATAAATAGTGCCTGTATTTCAAAAAAATGGAGGAGAAATACTTTAAAACAATGTGTGGAAGCCAAAAATAGAGCAAAAAAGGAAGCTAAAATCATAGCGATTTGTTGTAGTGTCTCCAAGTATTCCTCTCAAATTAAGAGGCTCAAATAGTATAAATTTGTTATATGGGATGTTGTGGAACTTTTTGAAGCATATTCTATCGATGAGAGAGAGAGAGAGAGAGAGAGAGAAGACTTCCTTGCGAACATTGCATTGAAGAAAGATGATGTTACACTAACTAAAATTTCTAAAGTTGAAGTAAAAACTAGACCTTATGTTCCTAATAATGTAACTGATAAGTATTCAATGCTAATGAAGATCTAATTAAGTTTCCCCGCTATGTGGATCAATATGAATCTCAAAAAAAATATTTCAATGATTTTGCTGAAAGGTGGATGGTAGAGATGCTACCTTTTCTCAAGAGGTGGTACAGTTGAGAAATTTTTTTTCCAAAAGTCTTGCTAACTTTGGGAAGGGTCTTTGATGGTAATGACATTTCTACTATGAAACAACCACTGGTCAATAAATAAGATCTTGAAAAAACAAATCTTGAAAATGAAATTGCTCTAAATAGGATGTACATAGGTAAGAAAATCAGTCCTAGAATCAAGGAGATACTTATAGTGTTGCTAAGGAAATACAAATATGTTTGTTTGGTCCTATGACAATTTGAAAGCCTATAGGGAGAACTTGTTTTGGCATGAAACTCCTTTGAAACCTGATGCAAGGCCCTTTGGGAAAAAGAAAAGGCCTATAAACCCCATGTTGGCACCAAAAATGTAAAATTTAATGAATCTCAGGGATGGTGGCATTATCAAACCTATTTGACAATCCTCGTGGGTTTCCAATTCAGTGCATGTGAGAAAGAAAAATAGAGATAGAAGGTTGCGTGTTGATTTTAGAAATCTCAATATCTCTTCATTGAAAGATGATTACCCTTTGCCTAACATGGAAACAATGTTTCAAAAGGTGATAGGGTGTGAGTTGTCCATTATGGATGGATTTTCTAGTAACAATCAAGTCTAAGTTAAAGAATCAGAATAATATTAAATTTCATTTACTATAACCTGGGGTACTTGTGTTTATGTGAGAATGCCAAATGGGATTACTAATGGTGGAGTGAATTTTCAAAGAGATATGGATGTAGCTTTTACAGATTTGATTAATAAAATAATAGTGGTGTACCAAGATGATTTGACTAAATTCTCAAAGAAGGCAAAGAATCACTTTCTCCATTCGGAAAAGGTAGTTTTAAGCCTCTTGAATATGGCATCTCACTAAATCTAAAGAAGTTTTTGGGTCATAAAGTTTCTAAATAATGGATTAGAATAAATCCACATAGAGTTGCAGCTATTGATAAGATTCCAACCCCTGAAATAATGAAGGCTATCCAATCTTTATTTTGCCAAATGAATTTTGTTATAAGATTCATAGACTAACTTTGATGAGATTATGGAGCTTATATCAAAGATTTTAACAAAAGGAGCGAAGTTGGATTTGACAACTAAAGCTATTGAGGCATTTCTATATATCAAGAAGGTCATCAAAGAGGCTCTTGTATTGAAATCACTTGACTTTGATAAACTTTTTAAAATATTTCCATATGCATCCTTTGATAATGTTGTTGTTGTTATGTTACAGAAGAATAAAAATGGGCATGAACATCCTATTGCCTTTTTTAGTAAGTCTCTTCAAGCCATTGAACTAAATTATGATATCATTGAGAAATAGGCCTATGCATTGGTAAATATTGTTAAAAATTTCATGCCTTACTTAGTGGGAGAAAAATTGATTGCATGTGTACCCAATGCAACGGTAAAAGATATTTTCACATAATCAAAGGTAACTAGAAGGTGCAGATGGATAAACAAAATTCAAGAAGTCAATATTGAAATTCAAATTTCTAAGTTGGTTAGGGGACACTAATTAGCAAGGTTGATTGTTGAATCAAATCTAGAATCTACTCAAGTGAAAATTGTTGATGTAAAAGATGATTTAGTGTATAGCATTCAAAAGACTTTTTGGTATACTAATATAGTATATTTTCTTAAGCATGTGAAATGCCTTGAAGGTATGAATGATAATAAAAAATGACACTAAAACTTCAAGCTTTAAAGTATGTGTTTGTAAATGGTGATTTGTTTTGGAGAAACACAGATGGTGTTTTTTTGTTGTGCTTGGATGCAGGGAAATAAAAAATAGTTTTAATTGAGATACATGAATGCATATGTGGTTGTCACTTTGCTTCCAAAACTAAGTACCCTGCAAGGTTTTGAGGGTTGGATACTATTGATCAATACTCTTTTTTTATTCTCACAAGTTTTTGAAAAGATGTCAAGCTTTCCAAAAGTTCTCTAGAAAGTTGAAATACTAGGGTGCATTAATTCTAAAACATATGCAAGTGGAAGTCCCTCTCCACTAGTGGGAAATTGATTTCATGAGAGACATAGAAAAAAGATCTAGTGGTGTACATATGTGGATCCTTGTTTCCACAAACTATTTTACCAAATAGATTGAAGTTATTCCTACTAAACAGGCTACCAACAAGGTTGACATTAATTTTTTTTTGGATAAAATCATTACCAAATTTCTAGGGGTTAGTTAGACTCATCATGGATAATGAAATGTATTTTAGGTTGGATGAATTCAAAATTTCATGTCATTCTTATGGTATAATACTTCCATATTCGTCACCTTTCCACCATCAAGGTAATTGTCAGGCCGACACTAGTAATAGAAACATTATGAAGATAATTGAAAGGATTATTAACAAGAATAAGAAGGCTTAGGATTCCAATTTGAAGCTGAAATTATGGGCAGATAGAATCACATTAAAGAAAGCTATTGGGAAATCTCATTTTCAACAGGTTTATGGAGCTCAATCTAGAATGCCAAAGCATAACTTACTGCTAGTTTTAAATTAATCCTAAATGAAGATCTTGATATTCCTTAACCCATTGAAGAGAGAATGGAATACCTTGCAGAATTAGAAGAGATCAGAGTTGAGGTGAAGAGAAGGAATGTAAAATTACAGCAGCATATGAAATACTTATTTGACAAGAAGGCCAAAGAGAGAAAATTTCAAGTTGGTGATCTTGTTCTCGTGTGGAATGCCAAGAGTTGAGAAAAGGGAAAACATAATAAATTTGAAGCTTTGTGGATAGGCCCATTTGTTTTTATAGATAAACATGGAGAAGATTCATATTTATTACAAAATATGGAGGGTGAAAATCAAGGATTTCCAGTGCATGGACAATTTTTGAAGCACTTCTTTTCTTGAAGAAGCAAATTATATCCATGCATAGTAGGTTAGGTTTTTTCAAGTTTTGGTATGTGTCCCAGAGATTGTTAACGGATTCTTACAATGTCAAATAGCCATTTAAAAATCCCTAAACCCTAAGTCAATGTCAAATTGTGGCTTATTTTATTTTAAATCCTAGTCTTGGTCTTAACTTATAACTTAAGTTTGTAATGGTGGTTGAATCATGGGATATGTCTCACAATGTCTATCGTATTAACCTTTATATATTTTGGTATGTCTTTGTATATGTCTTCGGCAAGGTCATTTCCCCCTCAATATTATTCTCTCTCAACCCCATTACCCCTTCATGTCCTAGTCAATATCTTGTTCTAAATGTTTTATTTCCAAGTGCAAATTAATTTTCTTAAGTTGCAACTTATCAGAGAGACATAGCTTTCTCGAAGAGAGTTTCTACAGATCTCTTTGATCCTTCAAAATGAATGGTCACAATTATCAGGAGGGATCTCATTGAGAAGACTTAGTCATATCGAAGAGAGATTCTACAACTCTCTTTGACAGGCTGACAAGCACATAAGCATTGGAGTAAAATTTCATTGAAAAGATCTATGTGCATGGAGGAGAGATCTTGTGAGTCTCTTTGACTCAGAGATGAATGTTGTAGTTAGAGGAAAATATCACATCAAAGAGACAATATTATATCAAAGTGAATAATTATTTGTCTCTTCGATCAATTGTAGGGGGAAGGTGAATTATGATGTGGGCCTAGAGTTTATTAGTGAGACTTGTATTTATTGGAAAGAGTTTTCTCAAGTCCATTCAACAAGTGATGAGTAGTAGCAAGAGGAATGATTAAAGACATATTGAAGATACTTTTATTCATTGGTGACCATTGTAAAGGAAGGGAAAGCCTTATTGAGGTGACAATGTAATATCAAAGTTACTATTTTTGTGTCTCTTCAATCAACCCTAAGTAAAAGATATGGTGAGGTGTGGGCCAAAGTTCATCGGTGTGATGAGGAGATATTGATGAGATAATTTCAAGGTCTCTACATCCCTTTAATGACATGTGATAAATGAAACATGAGGAAGAAAAATTTCATTGAAGAAACTTAATCATTTCGAAGGGAGGTTTTCTCAGTCAGTTTGATGGTCCAAGGAGCAATTGCTAGTAAGGGCAAGAAGGTTCGTCAGAGAGACATGCACATATTGAAGAGAGTTTTGGGGAATCTCTTTGACTCACACATAAGCATGGTAACTCCATAGGAACAATTCATCAAAGTGACTTTGAAATATTGAAGGGAAATTTTTTAAGTCTCTTTGATCTAATGATGGTGAAAAAAAAGGGAAATGTTAGTGAATAATTGCATCAAAGAGACAAGTATATATCTAAGAGACAATTTTCATGTCTCTTTGACTTAGTGATACATGGAAATTTGATGTGAGGTACAACTTGCATCTAGGGAAGTGAACACAAGCTCATTGGAATGACATTGTAATATCGAGGAGAGTACTTTTTGTATGTTTGAGATGTTAATAGAATTTTGAGAGTTGTGTCACATAGGAGAGATAATTCTAATCAACACCAATGGTTGTTGATTTGGAAAATTGACAGTTGATGTTTAAAGACATTTGTTAGAGTAAAGTATTAATTATGTTAATTAATCTTTACTCCCTTCTTAAGATGTCAACTTCCTTTTGCTTTAGTTAAAAGCACATGCATTAGTTGGTCTAAACTCATGCATTAGTCATGTAATAGTCAAACTGATTATTGCATGCACTAGACTTTTCCTTTCAAGGATTTTGATCTCCTTTATAAGGATGATCCATTGTACATTATTATTCATTCATTATTGATGATATTTTCTTCTTCATATTCTAAGTCAAACCCTTGGCCTCTTCTTCTCTCTACTTCCTTGTAACAGGTTTTTTGTATGCAGGTGATCTTGGTGTTCTGTGGATTTATATTTCTCAAATCCTACATGGTATCAGAGCCTAATCTGCTACAGCTTGTTCGCGTTTGAAGGATTCAAGAGATGAAATTCATCTATTTCAAATGAGGGCTTTTTTGGGGTTTTTATTGACTCTGGGGGGACCTATTTTTTTGGTCATCTTGGCTTCAAACAGACCTCATAGTTGCATTCAGAGCATCCAAGAACCCCAAGATCCATATAAAATTTGTCAAATTTGGACAAAGTTGGATCTGTGAGAAAAAAAATTTGCACTCGGCCCCAACACGGATCCCGAGGTGATCAATATTTTTTGGAGCACTTTTGGTCCAAACGGACCTCACAGTTACATCTGGAAGGCTTGAGATAGTAAAAAAGCATATAAAACTTGTCTAATTCCGACAAGTTGGCTTCTGAGGCAAATTTTTTTTGCCTACTAGGGTCGTACGGCCCTAGCACGCACATCGAGGCACATACGGTGATTTTTTGAATTTTTTTTTTGTTGGGTGACCATCGAGCAGCCACCCATGCATCGCCCAATAGCCACCACTGGGTCTCCACCGCCACTGCTTCCTCCGGGGGCCTCCGCAACCCCGCCTAGTGGCGACCTCTGCAGCACCGCCACCGCCGCTCGCCTAGCGGCCCCTCTATAGCTCCGCTCCGATGCTCCGCCCTCAGGCTGCTCTACCGATGCCCGCAGCCCTACCGCCTCCTCTGCAGCTCCGCCACCGGTGGCCTCCAAACTCTGCCCTTTGGCGGCCCCGTCACCCTTCGGCCCCTCCGCCAGCACCTTGGTCACCCACGTGACCAGGGGCTTATTTTTTTCAGCCCCCAGGCCCTCTGTTGACATCAGCATGATGTCAACAACCATGCAATGTTTTTTTTTAAATTTTTAATTGCATGGTTTTGAAGCATCCTTTTTTAAGGGTCACTGGGCATTTTTTTGCGATATTTCGAGCATATGGGATCGTAATTGGGTGTGCGATATATCGTCGAAAAGCTAGTTTCGAGCCCGATCCAAATTTGCTAGTATGGTTTTGTGATTTTTCCATTTTGATGCTCTTTTTTTCTATCAAAGTCAGATGTTTTCTGTAATAGTGGCTTTTCAAACCTTCTGCCTTCCGGGATCCATTTCTCTTACATCCAGGCTCCGTTTTCGGCAAATGAGATATTTCTGGAAAGCTCTTTCTGAGATTTTTTTAGATCTGATAGTTTCATGTGGTTTTGTGTCCTTTTTCTGATGTCACCTATCCTCAGATCCTTGCAAACAACTTCTTTGGGCCCTCTATCATAGCTGTTGGTTTTTTGCTCATATCTTGAGCATACGATGTCAAAATTTGGCAAACAAGATATCGTCGGAAAGATGATTTCGAGATCTTTCCTAATATGGAGGTTATTTTATCTGGTATTATTTTTTTGATGGTGTTTTTCTCTGTCAAAGCTAGATCTTCAGGTTTGCACTCCGGGAGCTCTATCTTGCACATCCGGACTCCATTTTCGGAAAGTGATATATCATTGGAAAGCTTGTTCAGAGAGATTTTTAGTGCTATGAGTCATTTTTCTAGATTCTACTCCAAGTTCATTTTATTCAGATTCTTGCTTTTTTGTAGTCTGGTGGATATCTTGGTTGTTTCAGGTCCTAGGATCTCTTCCCTTTGAGGGATGGCTCATCTTAGGTTGTTCTTTTGGTTCAGACTCCTTTGATCTTCTTCTGAGCATTGTATGTTTCTCTTCTATAGTATTTTTTATTCTATAAATGCACTAAGATAAAGTGCCTGCTTTTGCATATCTGGATCTTGTACACCTTGTGTTTGTTTGTACTCACACTCCGTTATAAAGTGCCATGGGGGTTATGATGTTTTGCCTTTTGTGCTCATCCACTTTTGTCAAGTGAGTGTTTCTTCCATGACATTAGCCCATGTTGTGTGTCTGTGACACCGCCCTTTATCTTGTGCTTGTACTTCTGTTGCACTATTGGTGTTCCCGATTCTTCTTCTTGTAGATGTTTCTCGCATCTCATTTCAGTCTTTTGGTCACCCCTCTCCTTGTTCAACATTATGGGGGGGGGGGGTTCACCTATTGGCTCTATTGCTTCCTTGGTTTGGTTGAGTGATCTACGTATTCATTTTTTATTCCTATGTAGTAGGTGGATGCAATGGCTAGGCACCTATGCATTTCGGTGAGATGGTTCATCTACTATATAGACACTCATTCATTCCTACTTTTGGAGGTCACCTCTTCGATTGATCAGCTCTTCAAACTTTGTCTTCTCTACTTGGTCATGCACTATTTCAATGGGGGTTCCAGCATTTTCTTTTGACAGTGTTTGCAGCTTCATGCTTTGAAGATGCTTCATGCTCCTTCTTGTTCCTTTCTTTGGGACATTCCCTAGATTGGAGGCTTTGTTTCCTTCATCTAGTTCATCTCTTTTTGGGGTAGAGTTTTTCCCACTGGGTTTTCTCTATTTCCCCACTTTACAGAGATTTCTTGTACTTGGGTACCTGATAGGGCCTTTGTTGCCGGGACCCATTTGCTTTCTTTTTGCATTATTTTTAGATGCATCGTTGCTCATCTTAAGGGGGGGTGTTAGAGTAAAGTATTAATTATGTTAATTAATCTTTATTCCCTTCTTAAGATGTCAACTTCCTTTTGCTTTAGTTAAAAGCACATGCATTAGTTGGTCTAAACTCATGCATTAGTCATGTAATAGTCAAACTGATTATTGCATGCACTAGACTTTGCCTTTCAAGGCTTTCGATCTCCTTTATAAGGATGATCCATTGTACATTATTATTCATTCATTATTGAGGATATTTTTTTCTTCATATTCTAAGTCAAACCCTTGGCCTCTTCTTCTCTCTACTTCCTTGTAACAGGTTTTTTGTATGCAGGTGATCTTGGCGTTCTGTGGATTTGTATTGCTCAAATCCTACAACATTAATGGTTGAACTATTTGTTGGTGTAATTAAATATTCCTAATTACACTTAACTTAATCTTACTTAGGATAATGCATTGCATAGTAGTTAATGATTGAGCCACCTAGGAGTTTGCACCTCAATTAAGCACATGGTGTAGGAGAAATTCCACTTTTGGTGTGACATCCACCTTTAGTGCTCTTATCACATTATCATCCTAATCCATTGCACATACTTCATTTCATAATGGAGGATGACCCACATTTGGTGGACATGTGATTACACCTAGCATATATGATAGTTTATCATCTCCTTATCATTCTTTCTTATCGCCTTTCCTATATAAGGAGGCCTATTATGTAATCATGTATAAAGGTGAATTCATTGGATCAATTCAATATCAATCATTGCATTCATATCATCTCTCTTGTGATTTTCTTTAACCTCTAGATCCTTAGTTCAATCTTTGCTATTTGCAAATTCTTACATGGTATCAGAGCCATTGGAGCATTTTGATTTACCGATTTGAAGAGATCTTGTTGCAAGCTTTGAAGGTCCAAATCGTATATCTGAGGACCAGTGTGTTGTAGAAGCATCTTGAAGTATATCTGACCTCACCATTGCATCCGGGAAGCTATTTCAATTAAAATCAACTATAAACTTGTCTGTATTCAGTGAAAGTCCAAATAAAGGCAATTTTTTTTGCAAATCGAGTCATAAGGCCTGATCTGCACCTCTACGCATCAACAAAATGATCACAGTCATATGACTAACATCATCCAATAGATACATCACATAAGCACCAGGGTCAAACCCATTCTCCAGCCTATAGGCGAGTACAAGCTCGAGCCCAGCTCCACTTCAACTTCATAATTCTATTGGGTGTTCACATATATAAACTGTTCATTCTACACTAGCACAGTGCATGTGGGACTATTCCCCAGGATGATCAAAAAAACATTGTGGTAGATCTCCCGAGACCACAACTGACCTCGAATCGAGCAAGTTGAGCTTTAGATCAGCCCAAATCGGCATTGATCAGGATCTGAACCTAGCTCACCCATCGAGCCACATGACAGACAAATCTTTTTGTTTAAAAGCTGTATAGCTCGACCCATAGTCAATGTGGGATAATTAAATCCCACCGCCCCAGCAACACAGCCCTCTATCAGCCTTGCCATTGGCACACTGAATCCCCTTCACTTTGGGAGGTCACCACGTGGCACCCCATGAGCACTTCTGCAGCCCATGCGACCCGTTTGTAGCCGCCCACACGACCAACCGATTGTGCACCATCAGCCATGTGGCATCCCAACGCCCAGGAACCTTCATCATCTTAGTTAGCACCACAACAACCACCACGCGGCAACGCAGTTAGCTGCGCCACATGCCCGCTCCTACCTACCACCTCAACCCTGCACCCTCCAACCAGAAGATGACACGTGGCTCAAAAGTCATGACTGCAACCCAGGTCATGTCACCTTGCCCATAGATTGTATGATGTTGATGTCATCAATACATCAACAACCTCATCATCATCTATACGGTCCATGCCAGCACCACCTCAGTGCCATGTCAGCCAAAGGGGACCGCATTTTTTCTAACGTCATCATTTTTCTAGCCTAAATTTGATGACCGTTCTGTCGTCAGAATAGGCCAAATTGGGCTTTAGGTGATGTCCATATGGTCATCAATTTTAATGCACTATTTTTCTGACATCATCAGGGTTTGAAGTTTCTCAGCCTTCACCATTCGAGTTTTTCATTTTGCAGTCCAACTTTAGAGGGCCATATCTTGCTCATTTTTGCTCTTTTTTTCGAGCAATTATTTTTGAAATTGGGTAGAATTTCCTGAAGAATCTAGTGGTGGTATTATTTTTGCAATCTGGTGGCTAGATTCATCAGAGATTGCAAATTTTGTTGACTATTCCTGTTTGTTCTTGATTTTTGCAACTTCCAAGGCTTTGTTTCGGCACATACGGTAGCATTTTAAGGTAAAATTATTTTTGAAAGTGCATGATTTTTCATCTACTTTCCAGATCTGCAATCAATTTTTAGTAATTTGGGGTGGATATATCACTTTCAGAAATAGGTCATTTTTGGGCTATAATTACACTTGGTTAATCCTTGGATTTTAGTTTTATGATTTGCATTAGTCATTTGAAGGAGTTATCAGTAGTTATCAGTCATTATTTGGTTGTATTATGGATAATTCAAAGGCCAAAATCCTCACTCCATATAACTACCATGAATGGAAAGTATCTTTAAGTGATCATTTGTTGAGTATTGGATTTCTTAGAATGACTCTTGGGCAGGATCAAGAACCCCAAACATGTGTTGTAGAAAGGCAAAAATGGTTTGATCGAAAGGATAAAGTACTTGGCTCTCTTAGATCATCCATCTCTCGTGACTTGCACTTTCATATTGCATCTTGCAGACATCCTCATGATGCTTGGGTCATATTGGAAGGACTCTTTGGTAAACCTAATAGAATGAGAAAATTCAGATTGGAGAATGAGCTCATAGGTCTAGATCCTAGTGATTTTGACAATATTCAAGACTTTTTCTCTAAGTTCAATTCTATTAGATTGGAGCTTTCTACATGTGGCATTGTTAAAGGGGATGAACAATTGATCTTTTCTATTCTTTCCAAACTTGGTCTTGATTATTCTATCTTTGTTTCTACATTCTATGATACTATGGATGATCTTGGTAGTGCATACAAATTTCCCTCTCTTGATGAATTTGCAGCACAACTCACAAGGGAACAAGAAAAGTTGGCACACATGGGTCAATTGAAGCCTTCCACACATCATGCATTGATTGCAAGTGAGTCTACATCAAAGGCTTCTAATGGAAAAGGAAAGAAACAACATAAGGATCCTAAGCCTCATGACAAAGGTAATGAATCTCCTTCACATAATAATATTGAATCCAAGTCCTCTTCAAGAGAGGAATCATCTAGAAGAAAGAGGGATAAATGTGCATATTGTAAAAAGCTAGGACATGATGAGCATAAGTGTTTTCAAAAGAAGATTGATGAGCTAACTCACATTATTCAGAAGCACAACATTAAGTTGCCCTCATCAATGTCTACTCCTTCTTCTACACATTTGGCATCTTCTACATCTTCATCATCATCCAAAGATAAAGGTAAAGGACACGTTCTTTTGGCTTCCACACATCCTAAGCAAGGTAAATGGCTTCTTGATTCAGGTGCATCACATCATATGGCATCTTCTATGGATATGTTTTTTGTTGGAGATTTTCTAGCAAGCTAGTGTTGATTGTATGTTTGTTATTGATGACAACATATGGTAAGCAACATGCGCTGAAATATTATGGAGAGAGCCTTGAGCATATGTTTCTTAGATATTTTATTAGCATGATATCATAGATGTAAAGGTTGATTCTGAGTGCAGACAGTTGTGTAGTTGTTTGTATCAGTAGTGTTCCTGACAGTGTTACAGGTAGAGTTATGTATGAGATTTTCAATATGGTTATGATGGAGCCTTGCACATTTATATTTATGTTGTAGACATGTTTATGATGCTATGTTCATGGACATAGAGTCAGTGGTGCAGTTGAAGTTGAGTTATGTTGTTTTATTTGACAGTTACAATTTCCTGAGTTTATCTGATGGAGCCGACAATGTTTATATTGTTGTAGTAGTTGTGCCTATCATTTTGATATGCATGTTTCATTTCATGTTTGGTGATGAGTTAAGAATGTTTGGCTAAGAGCACATAACATATTTCAGCATGAGAATAAAGTTTCAATTAATTTGGTAGAGTCAACTATGTGAAGCGACGCGTCTACTCATATTGAGTTGCGCGGTCCTATTTTGTGTTGCATGCTTGGTTTAGCCATTGGAGATGTTAGTGAAGAGTTATATTGTTTCTCTATTATGATTTTAAGGAAGTTCTAATAGGCTAACTTGATTATATCATTTGGAGAATATACTTATAGCTAGTTAGTTGAGATTGCTAAGTGTGATTGTGAGAGTAGAGAAGAAGATGTGAATGTGATGAGTCAGTCAATCATCACTTGAAGATCTATGTGAAGAAGAAGAGAGTATATGCTATTCATTGGAACCGATCAAGACAGTAGGTCTACTTTACAATTCACCAAGATCTAGATATAGTGTATATCTGTTATACAGAAGGTTGCAACCTTAACCATTTGAGCAGTGTGCTCTCAGACAATGTGTCCTCACCTTTAACAAGGTTAATTATAAAAGACTCCTAACAGGGTTGTAAGATCTTCTAACGGGGATCATTATACTCGAGTGCAGTTTATAATGGGTGCTAATTCCCACCGGGGTTTTTACCTATTTGGGTTTCCCCGTAACCAAAATTGTGGTGTTGAGTATATGCTTAATGTTATTCTATACTTAATTGGATAAAGAATTGAATCTTGTAGATAATTGATTCACCCCCCTCCCCTCCCCCCCTCTCAATTATCTCTTGGGACTATTCCTAACATTTTCTTCTATTGAGCCTTGTAATTCTGCTAATATTTTGATAGGTAACAACACATTCATGAGAGTTTGTGGGAAAGGTTCTATTCCTATGGGAGAGGGGGCATTTAATGATGTTCTTTGTGTACCATCCTTGACCACTAATCTTCTTTCTATTTACCAAATTACACATGGGGCACAAGGTAAACTTGTTGAGCTCACTCCCGATTTTGTCTACATTAGGGACATTGAGACTAGAGATGTCATAGCTATGGGAGTTGTTGATCATACATCATGCTTGTATTCTTTTTCACATTTTGTTGATGATGATGATATTCATGATGTACTCATCTCTTTGCCAAGGGATAATTATGTATATGAGGAGAATTTTGGACACTTGAATCATTTTGTTGTTGAGGCAAGTGCTGATCTTCCTACTCCTCCACCTCCTGCTTCTTCAGACATGGGCTCTACTATTCAGCAGGATGATCATATTATTTTAGATCTTGCAGAATGTGATGACTACTTGGATGCCTCTTCAACATTCTTTGATTCTCATGATGCAGATTTGGAAGACATACATGAGGGGGTTTCTCTTTCCTTTGATGATAGCATCATAGTAGGGGATACTTCTTCATCTTCTTTGGAGATTGGTGTTCTTTATTCTTCTCCTTCTTCACTTGATTTATCACATGAGGTGATAGATTCTTTGAGCTTGGAGATTCCTATTCAGTCTTCAGAGATTCATGCATGGAGACCTTCATCTTCTTCCTTCTTCCATTTGCACATGGATTGGCTTCTTCATCATTTGATGTATTTATTTCTTTCTAAGGGGAGACATGTTTCTCGTAGACATTGGCTTATCTATTTTTTGTAGGTACTCTTCATCAACATGGGAGCTTCTTCATTATGGGGGGATATCATGTCTCCAACTATCCTTCTTATGGGGGGATAATTGTTTGTATATACATGATGTATGTAGTTCTTGGGGGGTCTTGAGCACTCCATCCATCCATGCATCTTGTTTTCTTATCTCTTTTTGGGGGAGGGTTTTTCCCATTAAGTTTTCTGCTTTATGAGAGTTGTGCATTTCATCTATTGCATTGCATATTGTACATGGGTACCTAACATGGTCTAGTAGCCAGGACCCATCTTGCATTGTGAGTTTAAGTGCATTCCCCCAAGTTACACTTAAGGGGGGGTGTTGGTGTAATTAAATATTCCTAATTACACTTAACTTAATCTTACTTAGGATAATGCATTGCATAGTAGTTAGTGATTGAGACACCTAGGAGTTTGCACCTCAATTAAGCACATGGTGTAGGAGAAATTCCACTTTTGGTGTGAGATCCACCTTTAGTGCTCTTATCACATTATCATCCTAATCCATTGCACATATTTCATTGCATAATGGAGGATGATCCACATTTTGTGGACATGTGATTACATCTACAATAGATGATAGCTTATCAGCTCCTTATCATTCTCTCTTATCACCTTTCCTATATAATGAGGCCTATTATGTAATCATGTATAAAGGTAAATTCATTGGATCAATTCAATATCAATCATTGCATTCATATCATCTCTCTTGTGCTTTTCTTTAACCTCTAGATCCTTGGTTTAATCTTTTCTATTTAAAAATTCTTACACTATTGATAGTATGGCTCGCATCGGAAAACGTTTATGAAAAACATCTAAGTGAATTATAAGTTCAATATGGTTTCAATTTTTTTGCAAAAGCTTTGTATCTTCCAAGAGTAAAGAAAAGAAGTTGCAGAAGAACTGGGAGTGTTGTGTAAGTGTTTGAACTTGATCTGGTACAATCTATGTTCAATTGAACTTGTGGATTGTATCTTAGCTTTCTATTCAAATTAGAAACTTTGTCTGGGTTGTAGACAAAAATTAGGGGCTACATTCTCTAGTTTGCTAATTTTTTAATATCATAGAGGACACATTTGACAAAAGAGGGACACATTTGACATGGTGAGGTCAAATTTTGACCCTCCCTTGTCCACTCTTGGACAAAGACCATGAAATTTCTGTCGTCCTATTGACAAAAAATCTCCATTCGTTGGGCTTTGGAGAATTGAAAAAAGGTAAAATCAAGGGTAAAAACTAGTTCTCTCCAAGTTTGATTAGATTTGAAGGCTGGAAACAACAAAAAGTGAAATCCTTTTTTTTTTCTTGATGAATGAAAATATCCAATCATGGTTTGTAATGCAAATGAAATTGATCAAGACTTGATGCCAAGGTGAGATTGTTGACCAAGAGATGATGTTTGAAGTGAAATTGTTGAGAAAGAGAATTGAGTTTAAGGTAACTTAAAGAAAAATTAAAAGTAAAATGTGGACTTGGAGTGGTCAAATTCTAACCATCCCATGTCCAAGTTTGGACATGGAGAGGTATGATCCTGACCCTCTCATGTCCACATGTGGATGAGGCACCTTAGATTTTCGCCACCCCCTTTTGAGGCCAAAAACCCAACTTTATTCACAAACTCCCCTCCAAGGTCAAGCATAAGGTGAAAATCAATTGTTTCATATGTAAAATGAATTTTTTATTTAAATTTGAAACAACTCATGTTTGTGAATTGTAAATTTGGGCATGAAATCAAATGTTAAGGGGCAAGAAATTAATGATCAAACTTCTGATCTTGAACTAAGAATCAACCCAAACATCATATTTTAAGTGAAGAAACAGATTATAAGTTTGATTGAAGATGATGTTTGAAGGAGGTTGGGACTTGGAGAGATCAGCATCCGACCCCTCCATGTATTAGAATATTATTATACTTGTTTATTACTTTAATGGTCATCTTTTGTAATATTATGTAAATTAGATAGATAAGATCGATTACTCGATCTTCTATAGTTTTGATTAAGTAAAAACAAGTTTTGATAGGACCCAAAACCTTTACAAAGTACTTAAAAATAAACTATTAAAAGCATAACAAAGTCTATGCCTTAGCACCCCACAACATAATTTGGAAAAAAATACAGCAGCTACTGATATACAGAAGGTTGCACCCAAAGAAAAGGAACATGACAACAAAATAAAAAGATAGGTTAACAGAAAGAGACAACTAAATACTTTTCATAAGGTCCCTAGCCTAGACCACCATTATTTGCATGTGATCAGTAGAATCCTTGAGCTCTTTCAGCTCCTTGTCTTCTTTGGTCTCAGTCTTCTTAGTACTTGCCCAAGTGTGCTTTCCAAGTCCCGTAGCCTCCTTGAGGTCCTTCGTCTCCTTCTCGCCTTTAGTCTACTCCATCTTGTCAACCAGGATCCTAACATGATCAGTGTAGGCTTTGAGGATGGCATGACTCTGCTCCCCATTTTTTCTCATAGAATCCTCTAATTTCTCTACTCTATTTCATCGAGTGTCAAGCCTACCTTCAAAGTCCACTTCAGTGACCCTGGCCTCTTTCTCTTTTAGGCTTTTTTCTAGATTGAAAACCTTATCCACCATGGTAGCATAAACATCCACTTTTCCTACCACATCCCTCACTTCCTCTAGGCACACAACAACTAGTTTTTCACCTATGCTCATATTCTTAAGGAGATTGACCTCACACCCCATAATATGTGTTTGTTCTTTGACCATGCCGACATCATCCATCAGCTTCCCCAGTGTGCAGGTAAAATCCACAAGGAAGTTTTTATCTTTCATCACAATGCTAACCCCACTTTTCTCCTTGTCATTCTCCTTATCTACAGTCACCTTGGTCCCTAGAACATCTTTATCAATTCTCCCCACAATTTCTTCCACAACCTGGTTATCCTCCTCTCTGTAGAAAATTCTGGTCCTTACCTAGGTTGCCTAAATCCTCATCCAAATTATCTTCATCCTCAATCTTCTCACCAATATTTTCCTCATTACTCTTCATCTGCTCGAAGTCCTCATCTTCCTTAGAAGAAATGACAATGTTTATCTTACAAAGTCTTTTATAGCTTTTAGTCATTTTCCTGCTTCTACTAAAATCTCATCTTTTCCTCTTGCCTCTAGCATTCTCCCCTTCTTCCTCACAATCATCCTCTATAGTATCCTTATCAGTAGCAGAATCTTCCACCATAGGCTTACCCTACTTTTTCTTAGACCAGGACCCCTTGAATTTAGTCTTTTTTGTGGTTTTTAATTCGAAAGGCTCCTACTCGATCTTCTATAGTTTCTTATTAGAAACTTTCTATTTCATTCCTTTGTAAATTCTTTATAGTGACCCTCTTGATCATTTGTTAATACAATAAATAATTTACCAATTACTTTGCATAATATGGTATCAGAGCAATCTTGATTTTAAAAAAATATATATAATTTCTCTTTTGAAATTATTTGATTAAAAACTTTTTGAAATCATTGTTCCTGGATTTGTTTAAAGTCTTTTGGAGAATTCCCTTAAAACCCGACTAGGGTTTTCTTAGCCATAGCTTATGAAAATCTCATGCATGGTCATTTGTAAATCATGCATGATTTTTCATGCATTCATTTTTGGCATTAGTTTTGCTTGCAGGTTCTGTAACTGCTATTTTTTGATCCTTTTGTGGTCGTTTTACTATTGCTTGTGCCTCTATATACACTCAAAGCCATTCGTGTCTGCTTGTGATTCACAAAATTCTTGTTCCTGCCCTATTTTCTTTGTTTATGAGGTCTTTTTTGCTTGTGACTAGGGCTCGACGACTTCCTTTTTGGGTCTTATCTCAAATTTTTTTGTGCCCTTTCTTGATCGCAGATGCCATTATTTCTCTCTGAAATTCGCACACCCATTTTTGCAACCTGTGGTCTCTTTGTGGTGTTTTCTTCTACTCATCCACCATTTTCGACCTCATTCAAGGTCATTTCTAAGAAAAATGGCAGCCATTTTCATCTCCAACTTTGTTTTTGAAGCTTGTCTGCAATTTCTTTTTGAGTTTTTTAAGCTGGCTAGGGTTTCTTTCGAAACTCTTTGTTCCTTTGTCGGATTTAAAATCTAATTGCATATTTTTGGTGGGTTTTTTGAAACCTTAGTTGGGTCCTCATTAGAATTTTGTGGGTGTCTCAATTTATGTACCTCAAATTCTGTACCAATCAAAATCCCATTCTGATTTCAAATTCCTTTTGGGTTTATTAAGATTTCTTTTGGGTCTTCGTCGATTTCTTTTGGGTTAGCTAGAAATTTTTCTCAAAATCCATGCCAATTGTACTTCATTATTTTTTTAAAATATGTACCTCCATCTGCCTCTGTATTCTACATTGGGATTTATGTTTCTGATTTTGTGCTATTGCCTCTTCTCTGATTTTTGTTTTATGTGCATTGGAAAATATGCAAGATGATGTCATTGACCAACTTAATGTTGGAAGGCAATCAACGATTCAATGACAAAAATTATAATGCCTAGCAGTAGTGCATACTGACAATCTTCAAATATCGCCACCTGGATGAGCTTGTTTTGGGCACATAGACTCATCCTACCACAGCCTAAGAAAACTAGGACAAGTTTGATGATCAGAATCGAGAAGTAGTCATGCTTCTCAAGCTCTCTATTACAAATGATCAATTGTCTCATATTCCTTTTGGGAAGTCTGTAGCAAACATCTAGAAGCATTTGAAGGATTTGCATGAGACATTTGACAAAAGAAGAGTGTTCTTCTTGAAGAGCCAGTTGTTCTCCACTATGATGGATGGATGCATGTCCTTACAGGATCATCTCACAAAGATTAAGGACATCCGAGATCAGCTCGAAGCTTTTGGTTAGAAAATGGAGGAAGAAGATATGGTAGTCATCACCCTAAAAAGTCTACCAAAATCTTATGAGCACTTTACAGAGACTCTCAACATTACTTCTACTAATGTTGATCTCAAATTTTTAGAGTTGTGCACCAAACTTTTGCAGCAGGATTGTCAGAAACCACAATTTGGAAGCAATGCCACCTCGTCCCCCACGAGCAAGCCTTTTTAGCCAAATCCTTTCACAAGGATAAAGGAAAATATCAATACTCTCAATCATCTTAGTAGAAGGGCTCCAATCAGTTTCATGATGCATAAAAGAAGAAAAAGGTGCAGTGTAATTACTGTAAAAAATATGGTCATTTTCTCAAGGATTGTCGCAATTGATTAGCTTCTAAACAATGAAAGTAGGGAGGGTCTCAACCCAAAGCCAATGTTGTTGGGCACATAGAGCAGAAAGAGTCTGTCTTTTACACCTTCATGGATAAAAGACTTGTAGACCATGACAAGTCTTCTACTTGGTATATTGATTCTAGTGCTTCTTGGCATTTCACTCACAAGAGTGATTGGTTTACATATTTTTCTCCCTTTACTAATTCAATTATATTTGGAGGAGGTGAAGAGTATACTGTTGTCGACAAGGGAAATGTTGAGATCTAGGCTGATGGGAGGAATCTCATATTCTTCAATGTATACTAAGTTCCTAGCATGGAACTTAACCTTATCTCAGTGAGTCAAGTCATGCGGCATTCTCCTCATCTTGATGTTGTATTTAGTACACACAAGTGCTCGATTGTTAATCATGCAACACACACTACTATTATTGTTGTCATTGAGGATCATGGTCTATACAAACTTGTGGATACACGTGATTCTCTTGAGCATGTATTTGCAAAAAAATCAACTTCTATTAGCAGTCTTTGGCATCAATGATATGGTCACTTGAACATTCATTATCTTTCTTAGCTTGTTTGGGATGATTTAGTACTTGGTCTACCTGAAATTCAAACTTACAATCAATGAGTTTGTGGAGCTTGTCAAGCTAGAAAGTAGCACATGATACGTTCAAGGATGGTGACTCATGGCGAGCCTCAAAGGTACTATAGTTGTTCCATGCTAATGTATGTGGTCTAATGAATACTACTTGTGTTACTAGGTGTAGGTATTTCTTACTTTTTGTTGATGATTTCAATAGGAAAAATGTGGGTGTACTTTCTTAGACAAATAAAATTTGTTTACTGTATTTCAAAAATTTAAGGCCTTAGTAGAAAAAGAGTCTGGGTGTTCTATTATGTCTCTTAGGTCTGATAATGGGGGGAAAGTTTTATTCTACAACTTTCTCCACTTTCTATGATACACATGGCATAAAATATCAGTTAACAACACCATACACCCCTCAACAAAATGAGGTTGTTAGACGTCGCAACCGCACCATTAAAGAAATGGCCAAGTCTATGATGGAACACATAAATGTTCCTAAGAAATATTGGGTAGAAGCAATGTTTATTGTAGTCTATCTCCTTAATAGATCTCCCACACATAATGTTAAGGGGAAGACTCTTGAGGAAGCCTAGACTAGTCGCAAACCTAGGATCAGCCATCTAAATTTTTTTGGTCTTTAGCATATGTATGGATTCTAGATGCCCAGAGCTCCAAGTTGGACTCCAAGACTCAGAAGCTCATGTTTACAGGCTTCAATGACAACCATAACGATTATCAACTGATTGATGTAGACACTAATCATCTTATCTTCAGTCGCGATGTTGTCTTTGATGAAGAACGAGGACCATTTCATCTTTCCTCATTTAAGCAAAATTCAGAGGATCAACCTTTGAAGGCTTTTGGGTGTCTGTCTTCCATTGGGCTCACCTAATGGGAGAGATGATGGAAATTCTATATTTGATGATGCACTACCTAAATTTCCTCCAAATGATATTGATCTTCTACCTATTATAGATCATCTTCCTCTAGATCCATTTATTCCTCCTCTTATGGTTGGCACATCTAATCTCTGGCCTAAATGGTGGGCTAAGACCATTAGTGATCTTCGTCCTGATGAGCTCATTAAGGGTAGGTCTTCTACAAATAAGGGCGAGTATTAAACTACATTTAACTTTTCTCTCATGGCTAACCTTCATAGTATTTATGAGCCTCAAATATTTAAAGAGGCAACAGGGATTCCAGAGTGGGAACGAGCAATGGATGTAGAGTACCAAAATATAATTAAGAATCACACCTGAGTTCTTTATGATCTTCCTCCAGGGAAGAAGCCCATTAGTTTCAAATGGGTGTATAAGGTCAAGTATCATGCAAATCATCCCTTAGATAAGTACAAGGCCATAATAGTTTCTCGAGGGTTCACACAGCAGGAGGGAATTGACTATGAGGAGACTTTGGCTCCTACTACCAAGATGAGTACAATTCAATGTCTTCTTGCCATTGCAGCTCAGTTTGGATGGAAAGTCCATCAAATGGATGTTAAGAGTACCTTCCTCAACGGTGAGTTGCAGGAAGAAGTCTACATGACACAACCTCCTAGTTTCAAAGTTACCAACAAAGAACACCAAGCATGTAGACTCCATAAAGCACTCTATGGACTTAAACAAGCTCCTCTAGAGATGATATTATCTTTCTTGTTGTTTATGTAGATGACTTGATCATTACTGGCAGTTCAACAAATTTCATTGCAAAAATCAAACAAGACCTATGCAAGGATTTTGATATGACAAATTTGGGGCTTCTCCATTATTGTTTCGGTGTTGAGGTTTGGCAGATTGATTGTAGTATTTTTATTTCTCAATCTAAGTATGCTTGGAACTTGCTTGGCAAGTTTTGAATGCAAGATTGTAAGCGTTCTTCCATGCCTATGGAGAAGGGACTGAAGTTGTCAACCAAGTCTAATTCTCATCATATTGATGAAACCACCTACAAGAAACTAGTGGGAAATCTCATCTATCTCACTATCACTAGACATGATCTCAGTTTTGTAGTGAGCCACATTTCACGCTTTATGACAGCCCCCAAGGCTGATCATTGGATAACAGGTTTTGTGATATGTGAAGGGTGTTAAGTAATTATAAATCTGAAGATAAGATATAAACTGAATATATGTAGTAGATTGCAATTGCCTTAGTTATTGATTGAATCTACATAATTGAATATATATATATATATATATATATATATATATATATATATATATATATATATATATATATATATATATATATATATATATATATATATATATATATATATATATATATATATATATATATATATATATATATATATATATATATATATATATATATAAAACTAGCAAGAAATGATGTGACTGTTCACATTAGAAATGACATGTTTCTTCACAATGAAATGACGTGACTTTCATAATAAATATTGGTTTTTTTTAATACAAATCGCATTAGTTGTTTTAACATATAGTCACTATCGTGGTTTTTATGTATTAACAGTCGCGATAGTATCGTGACTGTTAATACATAACAGTCACAATACATCATAAGTTAAACTGTCGATAATTGTCCGCCATTGAACATGTGCACATCACCTGTTATACTCACCCGATATAAATTGGGGTATGATATGAATGGTAATCGATATTCATGATACTAAAATATAATTTGATAATATACATTTATATATTAATATGCATTTATATATATATATATATATATATAATGTAGAATAATATTTAAATATAACCAATACAAAATGGTATAGTAAGGTTGAACATTATGAAGAGCACACAATTATACTGAGAGGGGGGGTGAATCAGTATAATAACTATTTTTCAATTTAAAAGCTTTTATTCAAAAATAACTTCAAATACTCAAATCAACAATTATGCACATGAACACAAATTTAACGTGGAAACCCAATATGGGAAAAAACCACAAAATAATTTGTTTTATATAATTTTGTTCTTTTACAAATAGTGTGTAGGCTCCAACCCCTATGTTTATGAGCATCGACTCATTGGAAGCTCCAACTCCCACACTTTGCAGGCACCGACCTACTGGAAGCACCGACTTCCCCTGTCTGGATTCTGAGCACCAACTCACTATATATAAATTTTCCTTCCACCTTGACACTGTTGCTTTCTTCAATTGATGATGGATACAATCTGGCCTTTATCTCTTTAAGTCAGCCAATAACTTTACTTTTCCTCTTATTTTCAAAGATATATCTTTATAAATATATATACATAATATATATCAGATTAAAATCTGAATATATATAAATATTTAATTCTCTCTTCTTATCATTTTCTCATCGCTCTTCTTTTTTATTTCAATTGTTGACTCGTTATTTTCAAAATGGTAGATCAAATATTTATATATTCATATCTTTAAATGAAACATTATGTCTCTTTAAGATTATGCCTTTTCACATATGAATAGGTGTCTTTTATTAAAATATTATTAACTTTAACTAAGTTAATCTTTCCTTTGTCTTTATTAACCGTTGATTATAAACTTTTATCACAAATCAAATATATTTGCATCTTTATGTAGCAGTATTATATATTCGACGGCAACCTTTCTTTTAATCTTCTTTTAAAATTTCAACAGCATGAAACTTTAGCAAACTTTAATAAAAATCAATCTATGATGTCGCTGCATATAAAGCTTATATTGTCTTCATATATATATATCCATGTTGCGTTCTTAGATTAATATTCAACCTTCGATGATGTTATACCTCTGTGATTATCGAAAATAAGATTCGATATATGCATCTGTTGCATACGTATCAATCGCTGCATATAATATTGTTATTGCTGAGTATTATTTTTGTCATTGTTTTGGATGTCTTTATGTCGTTCTTTGTTTTGTATGTATCTGAGTATACATATATATATTTCTAATGATATCTCTGGGTCATGCGATTCATATATGTCCATTGTTGTCGACTGTATCACAAATGTTCAACGTTGTTCTTCTAAAATGTATGTATGTTGTATTTATTGTCGTTCTCTATATATGCTATGTATATACCTCTACTGTCTCTGCATACATTATATGCCATTTTGTATGTCTCTGCTTTCATTTTATTATCGTCTATCATATATTCTGTATGTCGTATGCTATCTATCATATACGTATCTATATGTTGTTCAATATGCCGTATTTCAATGTTTATTATAAATGAAAACATCTTATATATATATATATATATATATATATATATATATATATATATATATATATATATATATATATATATATATATATATATATATATATATATATATATATATATATATATATATATATATATATATCTTCATATTATACATCTATATGTCTTCATCGCTATATGTATCTTCATTTTATATATCTTGTTATGTCTTCACTGTATGTCTTCATTGTTATTTACGTATGTATATGTATACACTGGTCATTATATATCTGAATATACTGAAAATGCAATCGTTGTATATGCTTCATGGTATAATATTCATATATGGCAATTTTCCATCAATGACATATGATATATGCTATATGGTATAGTATTCTTTTTGACATCAATGACAATTTTCCATCAATCTCCCCCTTTGTCATTGATGGCAATTTATCAAATATATGGTCTTGATTGTGCAAGGCTCCCCATTAGTTTGTTGTTCCATTCATCTTCAATCTCTCCCCCTTTGTCATCAATGGCAAAGGGTCTCCAAGGCTAGAGACTAGCTCCCCCTGAACACATGCTTCTCCTGAAACCTTTAATGAATGGATGAGAGTGACAGTACTCCCAATTTCTCCCTTAGGTACTCAAAAGTTTCCTTTGGAAGTGGTTTTGTGAAGATATCCGCTATTTTCTCCTTTGTATTAATGTATTCCAACTTGACTTGCTTCTCAAGTACTTGTTCTCTCAGGAAGTGGTATTTGATTGAAATATGCTTTGTTTTGGAATGCATGACTAGATTCTTTGATATGTTGATTGCACTTGTGTTGTCACAAAAGATGGGAATAGGATTCTCAAAATCAATCTTGATATCTCCTAGAGTTTGCTTCATCCAAAGCACTTGTGTACAACTTGCAACTGCTGCAACATACTCAGATTCTGCAGTAGATAAAGTTACTGATCCTTGTTTCTTGCTTAACCATGATACTAGACTGTTACCAAGGAAGAATGCTCCCGCACTTGTACTTCTTCTATCATCAATAGTGCCTCCCAAATTTGCATCTATATAGACTGTGAGTGAAAAGTCTTTTCCTCTTGGATACCATAAACCAAGATCCATAGTGCCTTTTAGGTACTTAATTATTCTTTTAACTGCTAGAACATGAGTTTCTTTTGGCATTGCTTGGAATCGAGCTACAACTACAATTGCTTGCAAGATGTCAGGTCTTGTGGCGGTTAGGTACAACAACCTTCCAATCATAGATCTATATTGAGTTTGATTTACATCGGGGGATTCATCCTTTTTGCTAAGCTTGCATCCTATAATCATGGGAGTGCTGACTGGATTACAATCTTCCATCCCAAACTCTTTTAATATTTCTTTGATATGCTTGCTTTGAGAAATGAATATTCCTTTACTTGATTGCTCAATTTGCAATCCAAGAAAGAAAGATAATTCTCCAAGCATGGACATCTCAAATTCTTGTTGCATATTCATGGAAAATTCTTTACACATTTTGTCACTACCTCCTCCAAATATTATGTCATCCACATAAACTACTACTACCAAAAGTTTGTCATTTTCATATTTAATGTATAGATTACTATCTACCATTCCTCTTTTGAAACCTTGATCTAGAAGATACTTGTCCAATCTTGAGTACCAAGCTCTTGGAGCTTGTTTTAGCCCATAAAGTGCTTTTCTTAGTCTACACACATGATCTTCCTTTTCTGAATATGTAAATCATTCAGGTAATTCAACATACACTTCCTCTTCTAAGTCTCCATTTAGGAAAATAGATTTTACATCCATTTGGTAAACCTTGAATGCTTTATGACTTGCAAATGCTAAGAACATTCGGATTGCTTCTAGTCTTGCAACTGGGGCAAATGTCTCTTCAAAATTCACTCCTACTTGAGCATAGCCTTTACAAACAAGTCTAGCTTTGTTTCTTGTGACTTCTCCATTTTCATTCATTTTATTCCGAAACACCCATTTAGTTCCAATGACATTTTTGTCTTTTGGTCTTGGAACAATTTCCCAAGTATTATTCTTTTTGATTTGGTTCAATTCTTCCTCCATTGCTTTTACCCAAAGCTTGTCTTCACTTGCTTCTTTGAAGTTCTTTGGTTCTATTTTAGATAAAAGACAAAAGTGTGCATGCTCAGTAGTGTTGACAAATTTCCTTCTTGTTTGGACTTCCTTATTTGGGTCTCCAATTATCAAGTCTTCAGGATGATTTCTTTGAACAAATTTTGATGGAGTCTTTGTTGGTGTCTTCAAGGGAGTTTTTGCTTTCAAAGGGGTTTTGGAGCCTTCTGGTTCTAGTTCTTTTTCTTCTTCATCTTTTGGATCTTCTTCTTCTTCACATATACTTGGTATTTTAGCATTTTCTTTTATCTTTTCAAATTGTTTTCCTTCATCAATCCTTACATTTGCACTTTCTACAATCTTGTGGAGTCTTTTGTTATAACATCTATATGCTTTACTGTTAGAGGAATATCCAAGAAAGATCCCTTCATCTGCTCTAGCTTCAAATTTACCCAGGTCATCTTCATCCCTTCTTATATAGCATGTGCTTCCAAAGACTCTGAAATACTTGATTATTTTTGGTCTTCTTTTCCATAGCTCGTAAGGTGTCTTATCATGATTTACTCTTATTTGTGCACGGTTCAAAATGTAGACTGTTGTATGTACTGCCTCCTTCCAAAAGGAATCAACTATCTTTGATTCATTTAGCATTGCCCTTGCCATTTCTTGAATAGTTCTATTCTTTCATTCTACAACTCCATTTTGTTGGGGAGTTCTAGGTGCTGAAAGATGCCTTTTTATACCATTCTTTTCACAATATTCATCAAATTCATGGGAAGTAAACTCTCCACCTCTATCCGTTCTAAGACATTTTATTTTTGTATCCATTTCATTTTCAACTAGTTCCTTGAAAGCTTTAAATTTGTCAAGAGCTTCTGATTTCTCTTTTAGGAAAGCTACCCAAGTCATCCTAGAGTAGTCATCAATAAATAGTATGAAGTATTTTTCTCCTTGTAGGCTTTTTGTCCTGGTTGGTCCACAAAGGTCTGAATGAATGAGTTCAAGTGGTTTTTATGTAGAGTATTCCTTCATTTTGAATGTACTTCTTGTTTGCTTCCCTAGTTGACATTGTTTGCAAATGATATTTGTAGGTTTTGATAACTTTGGTATATCTCTTACAACCCCTATATGACTGATTTTGACAATGTTGTCAAAGTTTAAGTGCCCCAATCTTTTGTGCCATAGCCAATTTTCATCTTCTTGTACAAAGAAACATTTTTCATCATTCATTTCTTGTAAAACATACAAATTGTTTGCAGTCCTACAAGCATTAGCTATTAATTTTCCATCCTTTTTAATTTCACAACCTTTAGGATAAAATGTTACATTATGCCCTTGATCACAAAGCTGACTTACACTTATTAAGTTTTCTTTTAGCCCTTTTACATACCACACATCTGTTGTTTTTGTTTTTCCATGATCTAGACTAAGAGTTCCTTTTCCCTTTATATATCGTTTTGAGTTGTCACCAAATCTTACTGATCCTCCATTAGTTGGTTCAAAAGAGATGAATTTTCTCTTGTCTCCTGTCATGTGTCTAGAACATCCACTATCAACATACCACCAATCTTTCTTATTTTGAGCATGTAAAGCTATTTGAACAAATAGCGATTTTTCTTTCTTTTTCCAAACCTTCTTTTTAGGGGGATCTTTCTTTGCTTGATTTGTAGGAAAGATTGTTCTACATTTGTGGGTTGCATGTCCAAAATTGTTACACCTTGAACATAGATTATCAAAATTAACCAATGGAGAAAAAGGATTTTGAGTTCTGAAATTTTGGGTGTTCTTCTCTTTGCTTCTGCAGTTTAGTGCTTTATGACCAAATTTTTTACAGGAGTAGCAATATCCATTGAATGGGTAAGAAAAATGCTGTCTATAATATGGCCTTTTCCATTCATTCATATTTTGTTTTGGTATTCTAAATTCTAGTGCTTTGTGACCAAAACAATTGCAAGAGTAGCAATAGCCATGAAAATTATGACAAGGTTTATGAACATTATTCTCTTCATTCTTCTTGTAGTTCCTTTCTTTAAGCTTGTCTTCTTTGGATGGTTCATTTACGACCATGTTGTTTCCTTCTTTTATGAAGCCTTTGAATGCATTGTTATTATTTGAATTTCTTTCAAAACCAACCCCTGTTTTGTTGGACGAAGGCTTTTGACTATCAATGATGTCATTTAGGATTTCTGAACTCTTTTCAAACTTGAGACTATTGATGGTGCTTTCCTTCAACTCCCTATTTAGTTTTTCAATTTCTAGTTTTAGATCAGTTTCAACTTGTTTGGTTTCTTCTAATTGGATCTTTAGATCTTCAATTGTTTGTTCTGATTTCTTTGCTGCTTCTAGATTCTCCATAGCTTCTTCTTTGAGTTTCACTAATTTTCTTTTCAATTTTTCATTTTGTTTGTATGCATAATGAAGTTCTTCTTTAAGATCGACATTCTCTTCCTCATTGCATGATTCATCTTCTTCTTCTTCATAACTATCACTCGTATCTGCTTCAACCATAAATAGAATTTCATCCTCCTCATCACTTGGGCATTCCTCGCTACTTTCATCTGAAGAGCTGTCCTTTTTGGAATAAAAACTCTTTTTATTTTTGTTTTGATATTTTTTCTTTTTATTAAATTTATTATTATTCTTCCATTTTTTCTTAGTGTATGCTTTCTTTTCATCTTCACTTGAATCATCATCATTTTGGGGACATTTTGAAGCATAGTATCCTACCTTTCCACAATTAAAGCATTTGAAAGGGAATTTCCCCTTATATTTTCCACTTCCCTTTTTCAATTTTCTTAAGAAATGAGCTTCAGCTTCATCGGTTTTGTTTCTTGAGCTATCACTTGAGATTTGTTTTTTGCTTTTACCCTTTTTAGATACTTTGAATGATATTTCCTTTTTTGGTTCCTTGCCTCCAACCCTCATTTCATAAGCGGTAAGAATTCCATGTAACTCATCTTTTGTAAGTTTGTCCAAATCTTTCCTCTCCTCGATTGCTGACACTTTAGAATCAAATCTAATGGGTAGGGATCTCAAGATCTTTTCAACCACAAGTTTTTCTTCTACATCTTCACCAAGGGCTTTTATTGAATTGACTACTTCATCAACACGAGAGAGAAATGAAGCTATGTCTTCATCTTCCTTCATTTTTAGGCTTTCGAATGTGCTTCGATGGGTTTGAATTTTGGCCTTCTTTACATTGTCGGTCCCTTCATATATATTTTTCAACTTGTCCCATATCTCCTTTGTAGATTTACAATGCATAACTTTTGTGAATTCCGAATCGGCTAGATTACATAGAATAGCATGTTTTGCTTTGGCATTATTTTCACTTCTCTTTCCGGCTGCATCTGTTGGTGGGTTCACTGGTGGTGTATAACCATCTAGTACTGATTGCCAAACATTGAATCCAATAGCATTTAAATATGCTTCCATCTTTATACTCCAGAATGCATAGTTTGTCCCATCAAAAATTGGTGTCTTATTTTGAAAACTTTCAGCCATTTGTGCTCTTTAGATCTACCTTCAAGCGATTAGGCTGTATAGAAGGAACCCGCTCTAATACCAATTGAAGAGCACACAATTATACTGAGAGAGGGGGTGAATCAATATAATAACTATTTTTCAATTTAAAAGCTTTTATTCAAAAATAACTTCAAATACTCAAATCAACAATTATGCACATGAACACAAATTTAACGTGGAAACCCACTATGGGAAAAAACCACAAAATAATTTTTTTAATATAATTTTGTTCTTTTACAAATAGTTTGTAGGCTCCAACCCCTATGTTTATGAGCACCAACTCACTGGAAGCTCCAACTCCCACACTTTGCAGGCACCGACCTACTGGAAGCCCTGACTTCCCCTGTTTGGATTCTGAGCACCAACTCACTGTATATAAATTTTCCTTCCACCTTGACACTATTTCTTTCTTCAATTGATGATGGATACAATCTGGCCTTTATCTCTTTAAGTCAGCCAATAACTTTACTTTTCCTCTTATTTTCAAAGATATATCTTTATAAATATATATACATAATATATATCAGATTAAAATCTGAATATATATAAATATTTAATTCTCTCTTCTTATCATTTTCTCACTACTCCTCTTCTTTTTTATTTCAATTGCTGACTCGTTATTTTCAAAATGGTAGATCAAATATTTATATATTCATATCTTTAAATGAAACATTATGTCTCTTTAAGATTATGCCTTTTCACATATGAATAGGTGTCTTTTATTAAAATATTATTAACTTTAACTAAGTTAATCTTTCCTTTGTCTTTATTAACCGCTGATTATAAACTTTTATCACAAATCAAATATATTTGCATCTTTATGTAGCAGTATTATATATTCAACGGCAACCTTTCTTTTAATCTTCTTTTAAAATTTCAACGGCATGAAACTTTAGCAAACTTTAATAAAAATCAATCTATGATGTCACTGCATATAAAGCTTATATTGTCTTCATATATATATCCATGTTGTCGTTCTCAGATTAATATTCAACCTTCGATGATGTTATACCTCTGTGATTATTGAAAATAAGATTCGATATACGTATATGTTGTATACGTATCAATTGCTGCATATAATATTGTTATTGCTGAGTATTATTTTTGTCGCTGTTTTGGATGTCTTTATGTCGTTCTTTGTTTTGTAGGTATCTAAGTATATGTATATATATTTCTAATGATATCTCTGGGTCATGCGATTCATATCTGTCCATTGTTGTCGACTGTATCACAAATGCTCAACGTTGTTCTTCTAAAACGTATTTATGTTGTATTTATCGTCGTTCTCTATATATGCTGTGTATATACCTCTATTGTCTCTGCATACATTATATGTCATTTTGTATGTCTCTACTTTCATTTTATTATCATCTATCATATATTTTGTATGTCATCTGCTATCTATCATATACGTATCTATATGTTGTTCAATATGCCATATTTCAATGTTTATTATAAATGAAAACATCTTTTATATATATGTATCTTCATATTATACATTTATGTCTTCATTGCTATACATATCTTCATTTTATATATCTGGTTATGTCTTCACTGTATGTCTTCACTGTTATTTATGTATGTATATGTATACGCTGGTCATTATATATCTGAATATACTAAAAATGCAATCGTTGTATATGCTTCATGGTATAATATTCATATATGGCAATTTTCCATCAATGACATATGATATATGCTATATGGTATAGTATTCTTTTTGACATCAATGACAATTTTCCATCACATTAATGATGTCTATTTACTCTAATATTATAAGTATGTATATTAATATAATAATAATGTCCATCAATATTTATATTAATATATTGCATATAATATGATGATCATTTTATCCAATCGAAGCTATAAACATTAACACTCCCTCTTAGCTAGGGAAGATAAAATGCAGCTCACAATAAGTTCATAAATTGTGAGGGTTAGTTCCTAGGTGGATTGCCTCTATTGGCGATTCAATCCACAAGCTCCTGTGTGGATTGCCTCCATCGGCGATTCTATCCACAAACTCATGAGCTTCAGAGTGGATTGCCTCCATCGGTGATTCTATCCATAAGTAAGATATATCTATTACAAAAGAAAAGTTATTTCAAGATCGTCACCTTCCAATAACTTTAACAAATACAAGTGATAATCATTTGGAATTCGTCACTTCTTTATGATTTACACAGGGCCCATATAATTATAAATAATATTAATATAAAAATCAATAATCATTACAAGTTTACCTTATAAGTGTTCTTATCTTTATCAGTGAACTCCCTCTCAATCATAAGGTATCTTGAATTCCATTTAGAGAAGGCATTTCTCTGAACATACATTTGAGTTATTTACTTCAGTAAGGGAAGCTTGCATTCTAAGTCTGTCGGGATAGTTTCTTGCATTGTGACCATATTTGTCACATCTAAAACATTGCATTGAAGAGTAGTCTCTTGGTTTCTTGAATAGTTGTTGATTATATGTGTTCTTGCCCTTTTTCCTTTTTGAACCAGTGACGAGAGCCTAAACATCTTCTTTAGTGGATTCCAAGACTCCTTTGGATTTCAGGTTGTACTCTTCTTGAATGCAGTAAGCTTTTAGTCGATCAAATTTGGGGAGTTTGGTGCAAGCACTTACTCCTTGTCTAAAGTTTTCCCATGAGATAGGGAGCCCATTTAGAGCTATCATAGATAACTCCTTATTATCATAAATGTGACCAATAGAAGAGAGTTGATTCCTTAATTCTGTTATCCTCATAAAATATGAAGTGATAGTCTCTCCATTACTCATTTTAATATTAGAGAGTTGATTTTTAAGAGTAAGAATTCTGCTGGTGTTGTTGATTTGAAACATGTTTTCCAGGGCTTTGAACATGTCATAAGCAGAGTCCAACTTTGTGATGACAGGTAGTAAATGATTTTTCACTCCATCTACTAATAATTCCATTGCTCTAATATTGTCCTTTTCCCATTTATTTTTCTCATCATTTTCATTGGATTGAAGAGGTTTCACTATTATTGACTTGAAGTCATTCTTCCTTAATACTAACATCATTCAAAGTTTCCATGATTCAAAATCGGAGGCACCTTCAAGTCTATCTTCTAGTCTCATTCCATTCACCATTTTGAGATTCCCAAAAAACTAATCTTGATCTTCCTTCAATCTGATCGGATCTTCCTTCAAGTGGTTAGACTTCAATGAAGGAACTTGGCTTTGATACCATGTTAAGTAATTATAGATCTGAAGATAAGATATAAATTGAATATATGTAGTAGATTGCAATTGCCTTAGTTATTGATTGAATCTACATATTTGAATATATATATATATATATATATATATATATATATATATATATATATATATATATAACTAGCAAGAAGTGATGTGACTGTTCACATTAGAAATGACATGTTTGTTCACAATGAAATGACATGACTGTTCATAATAAATATTGGTTTGTTTTAATACAAATCGCATTAGTTGTTTTAACATATAGTCACTATCGTGGTTGTTATGTATTAACAGTCATGATAGTATCGTGACTGTTAATACATAACAGTCACAATACATCATAAGTTAAACTATTGATAATTGTCTGCCATTGAACATGTGCACATCACCCGTTATACTCGCCCGATATAAATCGGGGTATGATATGAATGGTAATCGGTATTCATGATACTAAAATATAATTTGATAATATACATTTATATATTAATATATATAATATTAATGACATTAACATTATATATATATATATATATATATATATATATATATATATATATAATGTAGAATAATATTTAAATATAACCAATACAAAATGGTATAGTAAGGTTGAACATTAATGATGTCTATTTACTCTAATATTATAAGTATGTATATTAATATAATAATCACTAGTAAATTTTACCTTAAATTTTGACGAGAATTAGTCAAATTTTCTACAACAATTGGTCGAATAGGCGACTAAAACTATCGTCGATCTTTTTTCGTCGAATTTTCTACATGGTAAATAATAGTCAAAATTTTGACCCGACAATTGGTCGAATTATCAACTGCATCAGTCCCTTGGAACTGGAAGAATAAGATGTCGATCAATTGGTGTGATGATTGAAATTGAGACCATTTTGTCATCGAATTATCCACCGCAATTCGTCGAATGTATAGCATCCTGGTCGAAATTAGTCCATTCGATCGTCAAATTATCCACACAAATTCGTCAAATGGACCGTCGAATGTATAGCGTCCTGGTCAAATTTAGTACTGTGTAAAGGTCAAAATTTTGACCAATACTAACTTTTGTTTTAAAAAAAAATGTGACACCATTTTCAATATATTCCTACTTTTAGTTGAATATATTACTTGTCTATAATTAGTATGCATATATGAATGTATGAAGCTTTGATTTAGCTATTTTCTTCTATTTAGCAAAATTAGATTGAACAAAGCATTTTCATTGTACTGTATATTCACAGCCTCAAGAAAAATCAAACTGACTAAGAAAGCTTCATTTACCTACAGATTTGTGCTTGTTTGAGTTTGATACGCAGATCTGCGTATCAAACTCAGACAAGCACACAAATCTGTAAGTAAATGTTGATTAAATATTTTATTTTTAATAGTAGTTTAAAAGACTATTTAAATGTTTTGACAGTTTGATAAGAACAAAATTGGTATTCAGATATAAATTATTGAGCTTCTCTTTGTTTCGATAATAGTTTAACATTCTCTACTTAACAGGGCCAACCATGTGAAGGTGGAAGCTCATCTGGCCCCTCCTTGGAGCCTCTTATGACCCTTTACGACATTTTAAGACCTCTAAGATGTATTCTTAGAGGTCGTAAACGGTCGTAAAGGGTCATAAGGGGTCCTAGGACACAACAGCTGAGAAACATAAATGTAGGCATCATGGTCACAATGTTTTGGAAACACAACATAATTGAGTGGTATACCCAGACGATGCAATGCAACCACTACTCCTGTAGTTCTAAGTTGATACTGCGGGATCCAAAAACCAAAGATAAGGAATCTATATATGGTTTTTGGATCCACAGTGTCAACTTAGAACTACAGGAGTAGTGGTTGTGTTGCATTAATTGGGTATAGCATTCAATTATGTTGTGTCTCCAAACAATTGGAACCATGATGCCTACATTTATGTTTCTCAGCTGTTGTGATACCTACATTTATGTTTTGTAGCTGTCATGTTTATTTGCATGTTCTTTGTGTTTGGCTTCTCTCCCTCGCATTGAAAATAAGATTTTTCCCACTCTGAATCGAGAATGCATGTGCAACACAAGCAGAATATGCACGGATAGCAGGTGGAGTTGAAAAAACACAACACATTTACATTTTCGTGATGGTCTATAACTTAAAATACGCAATTAAAGACCTCTATAAAAAATGCAACCATGCTGTGTTTTTCAACTCCGCCTGATATCCTATGTATATGAATTGAGATTGCATATTGAACTAGGCTTCTCTTTTTGCATTGCCTGAAACCAAGAGACTGTCACAGTTAACATCTAAATGGTGCATCTCATCATCACAACTAATCCACCTTAAACAATTGAATATGTTTTCTTGTATTAAATATTCATTAATCAAAATTCGAATAGAAAATGTATACCTTGAGTACTACAATTCACATTAGAATCGATGCCTCCATCGTGCTCGGCCGGTGCAGTATCAATATCCGCAGGCTACATTCCAATGTAAATAATAGATTTAGATGACGATATCGCAGAAATGCCTAATTCACAGTCCATCGTTTGTTCTCTGAAACACTAAATTAGGGATTTCTGCGATATCCTCATTTGTATCTATAGCTATTGCCTCTGTTGTTGCAAGTGCTTTTCCCCTATTTGATATTTATCTTCAGGTGTCCACACTCATTCTATTGGTTGTTGCCAGCTTCTCTTTGAGCTTCTCTTTGTTTTGAGAATATTTTAACATTCTCTGAGAAACATAATTGTAGGCATCATGGTCACATTTTTTTGGAGACAATGTAATTGAGTGGTATACCCAGACGATGGAGAGAAAATTCTGCACCTTCGGATCCAAGTTGTTATCCATCCCGCAGTGTCAACTTGGAATCGAAGGTGCAAAAATTGCTCTCCGTGTAGGTATACAACTCAATTATGTTGTCTCCAAAAAAATGTGACCATGATGCCTACAATTATGTTTCGAGAATAGTTTAATTAACATTCTCTACTTAACAGGGCCAACCACGCGAAGGTGGAAGCTCATATGGCCCCTCCTAGGAGCCTCTTATGACCCTTTACGACATTTTAAGACCTCTAAGATGTATTCTTAGAGGTCATAAATGGTCGTAAAGGGTCATAAGGGGTCCTAGGACACAACAACTAAGAAACATAAATGTAGGCATCATGGTCACAATGTTTTGGAAACACAACATAATTGAGTGGTATACCGAGACGATGCAACGCAACCACTACTCCTATAGTTCTAAGTTGACATTGTGGGATCCAAAAACAAAAGATAAGGAATCTATCTATGGTTTTTGGATCCACAGTGTCAACTTAGAACTACAAGAGTAGTGGTTGTGTTGCATTTTTTGGGTATAGCATTCAATTATGTTGTGTCTCCAAACAATTGGGACCATGATGCCTACATTTATGTTTCTCAGCTGTTGTGATACCTACATTTATGTTTTGTATTTGTCATGTTTATTTGCATGTTCTTTGTGTTTGGCTTCTCTCCCTCGCATCGAAAATAAGATTTTTCCCACTCTGAATTGAGAATGCGTGTGCAACACAAGTAGAATATGCACGGATAGCAGGTGGAGTTGAAAAAACACAACACGTTTACATTTTCGGGATGGTCTATAACTTAAAATACGCAATTAAAGACCTCTATAAAAAATGCAACCCTGTTGTGTTTTTCAACTCCACCTGATATCTGTGCATATTCTACGAGATTGCATATTGAACTAGGCTTCTCCTTTTGCATTGCCTGAAACCAAGAGACTGTCATAGTTAACATCTAAATGGTGCGTCTCATCATCACAACTAATCCACCTTAAACAATTGAATATGTTTTCTTTTATTAAATATTCATTAATCAAAATTTGAATAGAAAATGTATACCTTGAGTACTACAATTCACATTAGAATCGATGCCTCCATCGTGCTCGGCTTGTGCAATATCAATATCCGCAGGTTGCATTCCAATGTAAATAATAGATTTAGATGATGATATCGCAGAAATGCCTAATTCACAGTCCATCATTTGTTCTTTGAAACACTAAATTAGGGATTTCTACGATATCCTCATCTGTATCTACAGTTATTGCCTCTGTTGTTGCAGGTGCTTTTCCCCTACTTGATATTTATCTTTAGGTGTCCACACTCGTTCTGTTGGTTGTTGCCAGCTTCTCTTTGTTTCGAGAATAGTTTAACATTCTCTAAGAAACATAATTGTAGGCATCATGGTCACATTTTTTTGGAGACAATGTAATTGAGTGGTATACCCAGACGATGGAGAGCAACTTATGCACCTCCGGTTCCAAGTTGTTCTCCATCCCACAGTGTCAACTTGGAATAGTTTCATCCCTGATGTGACCATGATGCCTACAAGTATGTTTCAATAATAGTTTAATTAAAATTCTCTACTTAACAGGGCCAACCACGTGAAGGTGGAAGCTCACCTGGCCCCTCCTAGGAGCCTCTTATGACCCTTTACGACATTTTAAGACCTCTAAGATGTATTCTTAGAGGTCGTAAATGGTCGTAAAGGGTCATAAGGGGTCCTCGGACACAACAGCTGAGAAACATAACTGTAGGCATCATGATCACATTTTTTTGGAGACAACGTAATTGAGTGGTATACCTAGATGATGAAGATCAACTTCTGCTCCTCCAGTTCCAAGTTGACAATGCGGGATCCCAAGACCATAGATAAGGAATAAATTGAGAGAGTGAAGGAGGGCCATAATGACCAAAATAATATAGGACAAACCTCAAGTTAAATGAGGCAACTGCAAACATTTTAATAGAATTCTGGGTATACAACTCAATTATGTTGTCTCCAAAAAATTGTGACCATGATGCCTACAATTATGTTTCTCAGCTATTGTGAAATCTACATTTATGTTTCTTAGTTGTCATGTTTGTGTATGTTTTTTATGTGTTTGGGAAGACATCTTTCTAGCCTGAGCCTAGATCCTTCGGCAATTAGCTTATAAATAATGTAGATGACAGATGAGCAATTAGCTATCCAAGAAAAATCCCATAAATGAACTATATGTACCCCAATTAATGTGCCCTTTGTGTGTACCCAAATGATATATTTGAAACAACAAGGGTAAGGCTAAATTTACCCTTGTTGTTTCAAATATATCATTTAGGTATGCGTAGAAGGCACAGGAATTGGGGTACACACAGTTCATTTACAAGATTTTTCTTGGGAAGCTAATTGCTCAACTCTCATTTGCTTCATTTATTATCAAGCTAATTGTCGAAGGATCCAAGCCCAGGCTAGAAAGACGTCTTCCCATTCTGTTTAAGCCATATTCCTTGTTCTTGTCAAACTTCCTTGGTACGGTAGGCCTGCTCTCTATAGTACTCTTCTTCAGCGAGACTCCATACCACACTGCGCTCAAACTTCAGCAAGACTTCATACCACACAGCATCCGTAGATTACATTCAATGCGTTATTTACACTTGTATTGGTGGGAAAACTCTTGAAAATATGTAAAAGAGATTGCATTCAACCATCATGTTTACATGACACATGTAGTTTACCTCCAGCCTAAATCAGCGTTAAATCATGTGATTGATAGTAGATTGGGGCTCACCTGAGACATAAACATGAAGAATTATTCTAAAAAAAGATGTAAACCATATATATGCGCACTTGAGGAAAAGAGAAGTTATGTCATATCAATATTGAAATATTAGTTACAATATGAAAATACTAAACTAACTAATTCCTGAGTTCATCTCTGCATATGGTCGCAACAAATTAGATATGCGATTACAATACAGAGAATGCATCGTAAAAATAAAATTTCAGAATTTGCCCTAGCCTGACACGTTTTGCACTCAAATCCTTCATCGTGGATAAGTGGAGATGGGCGGATAGATGCAGATGAGTTGTCATCGACCCAACTAAAGTATCCGCAGCCATTATTTCCCTGTGATACCCAATCTACATTAGTTCTTATATTATAATGAATAGTATTTACATTAGAAACTTTAAATATATACACATTAGCAACTTTTTTTTATTAGGGCAACACCAAAATTGTCATCCAGGGTTGTTCAATGTCCGTGAAGTCTTCAACACACACTTCCCACCACCACATTGACAGTTTGGCACATTGACAAGAGTCATCGAACCTATATCAATAATGCACCACACCATCGTTACTACATTTATTATTTTTATATGATTATTTTTACAGTCCAAATACACCAAGGAGTACCATCAGAAATATTAACCATTTACAATAATGAAAAGTAAACCTAAATCAAATAGCTCATTTTTTTATCAACATGTGTAGTTTGTGTGTATATGAAAAATGAAAGAAATATGAAGTTGAAATAAAATAGTGAACAAAATAGTATTCCACATAGAGTGAATGAAATATGCCATCAAAAGAAGGTGACAAAATCTTGTCATGAAGCACAAACATAGGAAATCAAAAAGGGACAAAAGACAAGAAATAAGAAAAATCATTACGACTATAGAAAAATCATTTATACTATAATCAAAAAAAGTAACACTCTTTGTCAACAATTTCCAAAATCATTAGGACTATAAATGGACGGTTCTGATATTGCTTTTCCATTACAACAATTGAGCATTCATCATTTGGTACGTCTTGGTGTATTCCATTTAAGTTTTTCAGTTGCCATGTTTGTGTGCATGTTCTTTATGTGTTTGGCTTCTCTCCCTCGCAAGGGATACGTCAATAGGTAATTGATTTGAAAGCATAATGATTTGACAGTCTTTTTTTAGGATAGGCGTAATCATCCCACCAACCTTAATTAGCAACATTGGTGTCCTATCATTGCACAAGTGCAAGACGGTAAGGGTCTATTCAAGGAGGGATGAAAAAAAGGTCATTTTAACCTTGGAAGGCAAGAGGAGAGACAATCCAAATAATTCTATGGTGACTGTCCAACAAACAACAGACAAATGATGGAATTGCTAACATGTTTTCTTTTCATGTTTCTAACAAGTTTGTTGTGATCAGGCTAGTGTGGTCACAATTGAAATTGTGAGTTTCTCTTGGAATTGAATAGCAGACTTTATCTATTGTGCAAAAAACATATGTAGGATTATTATGGTCACAAAGTAATTGTCTTAGCATCAACATTTCACTTCTAATATAGCATGAAACTCAGGGACGTTGACCTATATGAAAATGATGACCTTATATTAACCATGACCATGATGTCATCATCAAATCATGTCTTATGTATTTTATAAATTATTAAAATACATACCAATGGACGAAATTCATTTCCCCCTTCAATGTGACCATGTTGCCTACAATGTTCCTCAGTTGTTTTGATTAGATATCTTCGAGTCTTTAAGCCCTTACAAATTTTGCAAGGACAATAACATTTTCCATCACCTTTTCTTTTTAAGTTAGACCACAGTCTAGCAATTGTCTCCCTATTTTTTTGTGCGTTGATATCGTTAGACATGGTCTTTCTTGAATGGAATGACTCGTTGGTGGAAGAAGGATGATTCGTTTGCAACCTGCAGATACAAATCGTTACTGAACAACCATTTTCTCAACTATAATTTTCTCAATGCAAAGGGACATTTATCATACCAAATCAAAGTTTAGAAATGGATGATTATCTCAACGTTTATCATTTATCATACCAAATCAAAGTTTAGAAAGGGACATTTATCATACTATAATTTTCTCAACGCAAAGGGACATTTATCATACCATAATGACAACTCATTTCTTAGTTTCCTGAACTATTAAATTGCCTCTACAAGTCCATAGTACTTCCAATATTAGTAATCTATCTAGTTGTGAGATTTTCATATCTGATCTCTTAACATATTTGCTAGAAGCCCTCATATTTCTCTCAGTAAGAATAGTTGTGGCATAGGATCCTTCAACTGTTTGTGGACCCTTTGTCTTGTAAACAATGACCAATTTTTCAATCAAATGCACCTTATGTTTGACGTCTTGTGGTAACTTTCTCATTGTAGTGACGAATCTATTGTTTAAATCAACTATTGTCTCATAGATGCCCTTTTTGATAGTGGTAAGTTCATGTATAGCAAACTTGATATTGATCGGATCCCCATATTGTAATATAAAAACACTCGTAAACTCCTCCCAAGAAATAGTACTATTGTCTAGGATATTTTTGTACCATTCTTTGGCACTTTCTTTTAAGGAATTCACAAACAATTTTATCATGGCATCCTCATTGTCTGTCTCATATTCATGTGTAGTATTGATGAAATAACTTAGATGTTCTTCCCCAATTATTGCATTATTACCTTGAAACATATGAATCATTCCTTTTATTTCAACTATTGGTACAGTTTTATGGACATGGTATGACTGTCCCAGAATGACAGCATTTTGGTGAGTTAATTTGTTTATGTAGAAGTATGAATGGATTGGATCAATGGATTGGAATGGATATGGGTAGAGTATAGAAGAGTTTAGAATGATGTTAGAGTTTCTTGTGGATGAGAAGGCAAAGCCATAGTGTGCTTAGGGGAATAGTGTGATGATTGTCCCAATACAGCTGTAACAGGACATATGGAACTTAGTCAAACATATTGAGCACTTTAAATAAAGAATACAATGGAAAAGAAAGAGCACTGATGTTCCTAAAATACGGTAGCAAGAACTTTGGTATCCCAGATAACAGAAAGCCAAAAGGCCACTCCAGGAAACAAGGTGTCAGTATATTATACAGGAACCTAAGAAATTAAAAAAGAATGGGAAATTATTTGACTTTAATATTGCCAATAAAACATTCAGATTTCACTTAGAGTTGGGAGAAGTGAGAAGTGAGAAGTGAAAGGAATGTTAGTATTAGAGGAATGCTCGTTCGTGACAAAGAAGATTGACTCGACTTCCATCAAGGGGACAAAGAAGAGCTGGTCTAATATTGGAGAATGCCTGGCTCATGTTGGTCCACAAGGGTCCACAAACAGTTGAAGGATCCTATGCCACAACTATTCTTACTAAGAGAAATATGATATGAAAATCTCACAACTAGATACAGCTGCCCCAAGCAAGCCAGTTTCCATAATTGGACAAGTTGAAAGGTGCCATGAAGAACCTATAATATAAAGTTTTGATTCTCTAGTTGGGACAGTCATCACACTATTTAGAAGAAATATGAAGAAATATGAATATGAAGAAATAGTACTATTGTCTAGGATATTTTTGTACCATTCTTTGGCACTTTCTTTTAAGGAATTCACAAACAATTTTATCATGGCATCCTCATTGTCTGTCTCATATTCATGTGTAGTATTGATGAAATAACTTAGATGTTCTTCCTCAATTACTGCATTATTACCTTGAAACATATGAATCATTCCTTTTATTTCACCAGGGATTGTGTTTGGGTAATTAGAAATTCCAAAGAAATCCAATTCATGTCTATATATTTCTGCTCCTACATGGTGTTTGAACTTTGAAAAAAACAAACCTTTGAGCTCGTATTCAAACTTGATGTCTAGGGTTTGGCACATTGCCAAACCATTGATTTCACTACTGAGTACTGAACTGATATTGGCAACAGTTTTATGGAACTTGATCATTGTTATGGTTCCCATGTTGTTGTTGATTTCTATTTTATTGTTTTTTATTTTCTCTCCCTTCAATAGGATGCATTGGCTGTCTATTTTATCAAGAATCTTGTATATGCTCTTGTGACTTAGCAGGTGAAACATGATATGTGCATTTGTGTTTAAGCGTGCCAAAAATTCTCTTACGTGCGTCCCTTAAATCTGCAAATGCATTGGTTATACCAGATGTACAATGTCATGTTGCATCCTAAACAATGATATGTGCATTTGTGTTTAAGCATGCCAAAAATTCTCTTACGTGCATCCCTTAAATCTGCAAATGCCTTAAATGTACAAATGCATTGGTTATACCAGATGTACAATGTCATGTTGCATCCTAAACCCTAGTCGCAGCCTTCATAATTCTCGATCATAGCATTTACAAACCCTAGTCAAACCGTAGTCACCACTAAGAATACTCATTGATTCAATCGCCTACCAACATATTACTAACAAAGATGACAAGAAAATGACAATCCAGTACATAATGAAATATAGCAAACACAGAAGATACCTCAAACTCCACGCGCGGAAGATAAATGATGAAATGTGCTATTAACCTCGAGTGTAGGGCTCTTCACGACCTGGAATAACCTCCGCTCCTTAGCTTAGAAATGAAAATCCTAATTCGCGCGCTGCAACCGTAAAAATGAAAATGAGAATTGAAATGTTTTTTTTAAGTAATATGCTCGTGTTGGTTGAAATTTTGACCGACATGGTATTGGTGGAAATTTCGACCAACACGGGCATGGTTTTTTTATTAAAAAAAAAAATTCCTTCTATACCCTGACCAACCTAAACCATTTTCATTAATGATCGATAATTTTCGTAGAAAAATGATGTCAAATGTACTAGTGAATAATGTCCATCAATATTTATATTAATATATTGCAAATAATATTATGATCATTTTATACAATCGAAGCTATAAACATTAACAAAGGGCACCCCTGATTATGAATTTCTTTACACTAGGAGTTATGATCCTAGACTCAGTGGGTTCATAGATTCAGATTGGGTAGTTTCAGTTGATGATAAGAAGTCAACCTCTAGATGTGTTCATTTTGGGATCTAGTGCAATCACATGGAGTAGTAAAAAGCAACATGCAATATCTCTCTCCTCGACAGAAGAAGAATATCGAGGAGCAATTAAGGCAGCTTGCAAAGCAGTTTGGCTTCGTCAGATGCTTGCGAAAATGCAGATGTCTCAAGTAGGTCTGACTCCCTTGTTTGCTGATAGTGAAGGTGTTCTCAAGCTTGCTAGGAACCCAGTTTTCCATGAAAGAACCAAACATGTGGATGTTCATTGTAATTACATTCAGCAAATGGTTGAATACAAGACAATTCAGTTGCAGTATGTTCTAATTGCAAATCAGACTGTAGACATTCTCACCAAGCCTCTCGGTCTAGATAAGTTTGCTAAATTAAGGGGGTAGCTTGATGTAGTTGACAGATTGACCATTAAAGGAGGGTATTAGAATATTATTATATTTGTTTATTACTTTAATGGTCATCTTTTGTCATATTAAGTAAATTAGATAGATAAGATCGATTACTCGATCTTCTATAGTTTCTTATTAGAAACTTTCTATTTCATTCCTTTGAAAATTCTTTATTTTGATCATCTTGATCATTTGTTACTACAATCAATCATTTACCAATTACTTTGTGCAATACCATGTCCCACTTGGGACTTCATGCCCTTGATTTTTGCCAGCTTGTAGAGTGGCAATTCAAACTCGAAATTAAGCTGCCCCCTTTCAAATTTGGACTTTCTAGCAATTACATGTTAACATAGTTTGAAATTGGGTTAAAAGAATACAAATTTTCAAGTTAATTTCAACTATCTATTTAAGGGTGAAAATGCAAAATTTATGAGTTCGATCCAATCCTTTTTGTTTTGCAAGGTAACTATGAAAGGAGTTGGCTTAGAAAGCGAGAGGTTATGGCAGGATTTCATCAAGATGACAAGAAGAACAAGTTCAAGGATTCAACGCAAGCAAGATGGTTCGAGAGTGAAAGCCAAAATGAAGATTCTAATCCAAGTTCGATTGGACCAAGAGGAATAATCCAATTGCATGAAGGATCTCATCACTCCAAGAAGATTATGGCCAAGAAAATCAAGATTTCAAGAACAAACAAGTGCAATTAGAAGATTTTCAAAAAGTAGAACAAATTTACAAAGATGAGACAACTTGGGCCATCATAATTGAGGGTTTGATAATGTTGAGTATCAAGAGATATGTTTTCATCACGAAGAGATGATTAAGTCTATAAGATAAGCATGTTGAGGCGGTGTCCATTCATCTTTGACCAATCATGAGGCTCCAGTTGCACATATTCATGCACATTCAATTAAATTATGCATAGTGTACATGTGGAGCCCACATCGTGTCTCTACCTAACCTATTTTCTCATTGGCTCTCAAAAGCATTGTAATTTTTTTATTGGCACACAAGGTGGTACTTCATTGTAATTGGGCAAGCATTTGATGCTTGTAGCTATTAGGTGGATTAGGGCTTTGTTGGATAAATATTGGCCCTTGATATTGAATCAATCTTTGGTCATCCATTGTAATTGAACAACTATAAAAGGCCAAGGCCTTATCATGGTGGATTACTTATGTTGTTTTAGAGTATTGCATGATTTCTACATTTTCTCACTTAGATTAGGATTTCATGTTATGGTGATTAGAAGTAGTGTTTAGTTGAATGAAAGATATTTGGGATGTATCTTTGTTGAACTAACATAGACCAAACCACTAATTGTTTGTTGATTGCAAGTTTGTTTCGTGTGGTCGAATGACATATTTATGAGTTTTACTTCAATTATTGCTTGCACATTGACATGTATCAATGGATGGTGTTAATGAAATGTTAATAGTTTGAATATCTTACATTTACCTTCGTTGATCACACTAGTTTGGTTGATGTCAATGGCTAAACTAAGTCTAGTAAAATCACAAAGGCATTCATCAGCTCTTGCATTTTAGGAGTAGAGTAGCTTTCAAAACTCTTATCTCTTTGCAAATCGTTTGGTTGGAAGAAGTTGTAGTAGTGATGTGTTTTGAATGAACAATGTAAATCCCTATGATACCCAACATATCACATCATTATAACTGAGTTAAGTCCACAATAAGGAGCCTTAAGATTGTCTCATTTGATCAAACATTTCATATACATTGTTTAGCATATGAGCATCCTTATTCAAGAGAGTTGGAGATTTGGTGTTTCCTCTTGAAATACTAAGTATTTGATTCTACATGTAGTTGCATAAATCTCACATTAACATAATAGAGAAAACATTTGAAGGCTTTAGAGCTCTTTTGCCAAGAGGTCTAGTTGTAAGTGAACACCAAGAAGACCGAAGTCTGGATCTTTTCATTAAAAAGGAATATACAATAAATTAACTTTGTATTCAAGGTAAGTTATTTGGAGATAGTAGATTAATACAATTGCCTAGTAGTTGATTTTTACAATAGGCTCATTTGGGAAACATATAAGACAAAAAGGATTTGAGGGTGGAGAGCTTCTTACCTTCTTGAAAATTAACATAGGAAAGCAAAGTTGTGCAATTGAAAGACCAAGAAAACCCTCTTTGGATTGTTGGTTGTGTCAAAACCACAAATCAAGATGATTAGAAAGAATTTAAAAACATTTAATCAGTAGTATCAAAGTCAAATCAATAGTTCCCTATAAGATCCTTTTGAGGCTTGTATATTGCCAATGGAAGCATCAACTATAATTTCTTTGTTAGGTCACTTTAAAAAGGTTGAAAATGTGGATAAGCACCACTAGCCCAAAAATATTTTTAAGTAGTTAAACTATAGAAAGAAGGCTTGGATGAAGCAAAACAAGTGGATAAACAAATGTGACATTAATTGACAAGAATGTCCTAATATTGATAAGGAGGTTAAAAAGTTGGTGTTAGTAAAATGCAATACTGTCATGTGGGCAAAATATACTAAACAAAAAAATACTACATCAAAGAATTCAACCCCACATGAAAGCATGATGAAAAACCCTATTTAAGGGTTGCTAATTAAGGAAATTCTAAAAAATTTATAGCTCAATTGAAGACCAATGGGAAGAAAAAAACTTACATCTTTTATAGCAAAGCAATGGTTGAAGCCAAGTGGCACTCCATCAAAGTGCAACACATGAGGATATGCATAATCAATTCAAAAGCAATTTGAAGGTGTGGAGTGTGAAGAAGCTCTTTGAAGAGACAATGCCTCTCAAAACAATGAGCTTCTTGACCAAGGTTCATAATATTAAAGGTTACAGTGAAGAGAATATGAAAATATGTTATTTTGTAGCTCTTGGTCTCTTAGACCACCACATGATCTCATTGACATCATTAAAATTCCTTTATCCATTCATTCATTACACTTTTCCAACTTTGTAGTAACTAGATCACTTCTTTTAATTCTTTTGGTACCGAAATCACTATTTAAAGATATCAAATATGAAAGCACATTATTTCATGCGAACATTACTTTCCAATGCGATTGATGAGTGTTCGGATGCATGGCCAACAATGTACTAAATATTTTGTTTTACTTTGTGTGAGCCCTTGTATAGCATGATGAAACCATATATATATGCTTTTGCTTGATGAGAAAATACAATTTCCACCCAAACCCTTAGTGCCTGTCATCTTTAGTTCACATTTTAATCATTTCCATCTATATTAAACAATAACAACTTACATTTTAAAAAGTCAATCTCTTAGAGACCTTAACGTAGGTTCTCTTCAGTTCACATTTTCATAGATCTGATCTATGCTTAAAATCAAGAGCATAATACAGTAGCCACAATGAGTATCGAACTCTTATCTTGTTCCTTGGGTAACAGCATTTTTAAGTAGTTAATGTGTTGCCATTATATACCACGTACCAAACCTTACAACTTGTGCTTGTACGCTTTGTAGATACCACATTGTTTTTGTTAAAATGTACGCTTGCGTGCTTTATGCATGTATCGCATTATCTTTTTTTTTAATATTCTATCCAATTACCAGGTTATTGCTTCGTGGCATTTCTTGGTGCTAACTACAAATTAATAGATTCGCAAGGGGTACAATATTTTTTTCAAGGAATAGATAACTGTCCAGCAAGCACTTTTTGGTCGTGCTTTTATAACTAAGAAGTTTGTCAATTAGAATGAGCAGATCCATAAACCCATACATTGCTGCCTATTGATACTGGAACTAAATTACAAATTGTTGATTCTTCGAGATAGAATTCAATGTAAACGGATAAATTAATATAAATCACTTGTATATAATACATGACCCTGGCTTGGAGCAGCCAAAACATCACTACGATAGCTTCCAAACAATAAGGTCAATAAAAGAAAAGTATCCTTGTCATAATTTACAAACATTTCAATCAAAAATCATTTTGAATACAGAATGACATCTCAACTCAATAAAGGCAAAGCAAGGTCAATCAAAGAAAAATTATTGCCAAAACTTGCAGAAATATCAATCTGAAAAAATGAATTTGAATAAAGAATAACTTTTCAACTCAATAAAATTGGTGACCTTCCTAGAGGCGACTTAAAACCCGCAAGATTCAAATAACCTGCATATGTAAAAATCTGTGCATCAGTAGGGAAATTCAACTTCAGGAAATATCAATTGAAGACAATGGAAGGCATAGAATGTCATACCTTACCAGTGCTGCCTTGCTCAAGCATGCTTCTTGATTCTAACAGCTAGAATGGAACAGTAACGGGAAAGCTAGGTTGAACCAAGGTAACAAACACACTTTACATAGAGCATGTTGATAAATCCCTCAAGGAATGCACAAATAATCTCTCTAATAAACAGCAAAACCTTCCACCATTTTCAGACAAAATCGCACATTCAACTCACCTTACATTTTATAAGGTCAAAAAGGAAAATACTACCAAAGATAGTCCATTCATAAATATTAGCTTCGAGCTATCAAAGAAGCTAGTGCATTAGAATGCTGAGGCGAAAGACTATTTAAGATAGGCTGCATTTGATCCCCATATTGTGACAGCAGATGGGAAAAGCCCATGCTAATCCCAGCTTTCACTTCTGAACTTTCAGCAGGAGATACAACTACTTGAGCAAAGATTTGCACCACCTGTGGTATTAGAGAAAGAATCTGCATAAAATGAATAGGATAATGTCAAAAGTGCAATATATACATAAATATATCAACATTTCCAAGAATCATAATTTAGAAAACCCAATCACTTGCAGTAGCTTGTGAAGGCTTTACCTCAGACTTAGAAGACATAATTAAGTTGCATAGGCAGCTATAAACAGCTAATGATTCTTCCAGATCATCTTTCAATGGCAGTGCTTTAAGAAAAACTGGTAAAACCTGCAAGGAAATAAGTATAAACTTATCAAGATAAAAGTTTCTCAATATCCAATTTAGTTTCAATAACTCAAATTTAAAATTAACGCTTTAAATATAACATATCAAAACCTGGTTTAAGGGAACAGCATGTGGTTGTGCCATTATCATGCGTGCAACTGCACCAGCTGCATTGTCTCTAACAGCATCATCACTTTCTAAATCTCCAAACAAAGGGTGCAAAGCACAAAGAACATCATTGTAGTATCTGAAGTCAATCAAGAAAAACCTTACATAAGTAAAAAAAAGTTGACTTTGGAAAAAACAAAAATACTCCATAAATTAATTCCAAGGACTAAATACTTTAGGGCTGCCTCTCCACCATTTTTGCACAGTTCACCAGCACAAAAGGCTGCATTTCGTCGATTTGCAGCTTCACTTGATGCAATTTCTTTAATCACCAATGGCATCAAATTCTGCGTAACAACAAATTTCCCATCAAAATTAGTCAAGCCTATGAAGAAATGAACTAGCACTGACACAATACCAATTGCAAAAAGCACATTGGAACTTGCATCTCTAGAATCTCACATCCATGTAATGAGCAATTGGAGAACCCATCTCTTGCGCTACTTCAGCAAGGCAAGCAACAACCATGGTCCTATCTTCAGGTGGCCGAGATGCCTTCTGCATTTCCAGGCGACTGTCAATAAGAACTGTTTCCTTTCTGGAGATATTGCAAATTAGGATGCACATGCTTCTAAAATAGCAAAATAATACCCACCGCAAACTTCATCAGAGGTTCAAAAAAACTGCCAAAAATGGCCTCAAATCGAGAACCCATGCACTTTGCAAATGCTGGAAGAAGATCTGTAACTGCATCCATCAAAACTTCATCGTGCTCACAGTCATCATCATCCAGGTCACTATCTGTCTCATCAGTTTGCTGGCAACAAGCTTCTTGACGCAGTAATTCCAAGGTCGCTTGAGATAATGATACCATATCTGACATCAAATATAGCATACAAGAAAATGGAGGAAAATTAACATACTGACATTATATAAACAATTAAGATATGACAAATATGGATGTACATAGTTAACTTACAGGGTTCAATAGCATTGAAACCAAACGACTTCATGATCTCTGCTGTGCACATACATGCTTGGGAAACTACCTCCTTATCATCATCCTCCTGCATAGCCCTAACATAGAGATTCATCACTGTATCTGCAAACATCAAAATTGACTAATAAGAACAGGAATGGCACACATCCTTGTAGATAGCCATAGGATTATGTTTAACTAGACTTTAAACATTTAAAGGCAAGACAGGATTTTGGCATACCAAGAACGTGCTTTGTTTCGGGAGACAATTGCTGCATCCATCCACAAAAGAAAGAATTGACTTGCCTTTATCATTTTGTAAATAAGAACTAGTTTTCAAAGCAGAATGAAAAAAATATAAAATAATAGAAATAACAGTTTAACAAAAAAAATTTATCAAACTTTAAACTAGACAAAAGGTTTTAAGGTTATTCTTACATTTGAACTCGGAAAAGTTTCCTGGGTGGCTGTTAGTAAATCTGCATTATAGTTCAAGGAAAAACATGAATTACATACATAGTAAGTTCGTTTTTGATAGATGCATCATAATCTTTTAGATACACAAAGATTTCTTTGAAATTTGCAAATACATGAAATTAAACAAGAAATGATCCGAACCACAATCTAATATACTGGATCATATATCATTGAAATTTCAAGGAGGTGAAAGATGTTATAAACTAGATTAAAAAAAAGCTCTGTTGTGAGATTCAGCTAGATCGGAACCACAATCTGACATACTGGATCCTATATCATTGAAATTTCAAGGAGGTGAAAGATGTTATAAACTAGCTTAAAAAAAGAAAAAACTCTGTTGTGAGATTCAGCTACCTGTATTTTTATCTCCTGATTTTGGCCATACAATGTATGTACTATGTGCACTCATAATTTGCAAACTTGCCAAGTAACACCTCCTGGTCATTGAGAACACAGTTGAAATTGATCATAGTTTGCAAACTTGACGAGTAACCAAACACTCACAAGTTTTTTGAGATGGCAAGTATTCGCAGGGTTTATTCGTGGGGATTTCAATGCCAAACGTTTTCCAAGTTTGTTGTCAACTACTTGATGAGTCTGATGAGATGACTTGACTTGCTGCACCAGCAACATGTTTAAGCATTATTTGTTGGCTTTTTTAAGCATTATTTTTTGCCTCATGAAGGTCTGTTGGGTTTTGAAGATCTTCATTTGGGCCCAGAGACAGGTGTTCTGCCCCTCAACACCACTCTGTACCCCAATGAAAGATTGCAATCTATTTTATTTGCCACCAGAGGTTCATTGGCTGTGGATGTTAGAAAAGTATCTAGCAGGAAGACTCATCTTCCTCCTAGGATTGTCCACCCTGGCCCCCTTAGTATTTGGCATTACTCTTTGAGTAATATCAGGCCCCACTGGCCTTTTGAATTGATAAAATGGAAATATCATTAAATTTTGTAGCCTAAGCATTCCTACAGACATGTCATATTGCTTGTCTCCTGCTATCATCTAAAATGCCTCATCGAATGTACCCTTTCCTCATGGCTATTTACACTTGTACTAGTTCAAGGTTTAAAATCAGAGGAAGACTATAGAGCCTGATCCAGATAGGAATTTCTGTGATTGTAGCAGACGAAGGATCAAAGATAGGAGTCCAAGGTATAACAAAGATACCCAGTTGACCAAAGAACCAAGGACCATTCTGGACCACATAGTTGTGATCTGAAGAAGAATAGAAACAAAGAAGACACAAACCAAAATCCAGCGGTTCAATGGAAGCGGGTTGTAATGTCCCCAATTTTGGCGATGTAAATTAATTCAATTAATTATTTTTAAGTTATCTAAATAAATCAATATAAAAAAGGGAGGACTTTATTTTAGTTAATTTAATTAATAAGTGACTTAAATAAAATAATAAGATATTATAATAAGGCACTTTATTTAACAATAATTCGTCCAGCTTATTGCAGAAGCTACACCACTCTAGAAGCTTCGCCAAATTGTTATAAATGGTGGGGATTGCCATTCGTTGGTCATGTTCAGATGTTATATTGGATTTGATGAAATTGTCTGATGTTGCATTGGCTAAATCTCTGAGGACGCAAACCTTCAGTAGATTGATTAAGTGCTGGACGAAACCTTAGCTCTTCCTGGGAGTGGATTCGTGACAGAGTTCAAACTTGTGCAGAATTTGTAAAGTCTTCTTCTGAGGACAAATTTGAAAGTTGTTTCAGGAATAAATATTTACTTCTGTTTCTTATATCATGAATAAAGTTATTATATTCTGAATAGCGATCGGGTATAACTATATATATATTTTTTCCATAAGCTTTAGCCTTAAATTGAAGGCTCCAGTTTATTTGTTGATGGGCATCTGTGGAAAGTCAGTGGGAGCTTTTTAATAATTGACACAATCCTAAGTTATTGTAAATTTATTTTAAATGGGTCCCGCTCAATGTGTGGACGCATTTTCTATGTAGCCTAGTGATGGATATTTTGTAACAATCAGAGAGTCATTAAAAGGGCCCAACCAAATCTCAGAGGACAATACATTCCAGCAACGAATATTAAAAAGTTTTTGGTTTGATATTTATCAGGTGAATATTTTGGATTGGATATGAAGAGATTGGCGGATGTCATATAAAGCACCAAACATTAGTGGCAGAAAGAGAAATATTGAGGGGTTCAATACTACTATTGGAACTGGCAAAGTTTTGAATGAATATTCATATTTATATTGGTAAACATTTTCAGAGCTTATTACGGCATAGGAGGTTCCAGTTTGCAGATATTTATATTACATTATCGGGTGTGAAAGTTGGAGACACTGCTGAACATTCAATTCTGGAATATTGCTGTTGGATATGAGAGCTGCAAAAATGTATTCTAACCTTGGCATGAATATCCAGGTCCATTCTTGGAGGAACATTCAGAACTGTGCTTGTAAGGTCAGGAATTAAATTATTTATGTTCTGTTTACAGTTGTAAAACATTCCATTTAGTTTCTCTATATGATGTGAAATTTCAATAGCAGTTTCAGTTTGATAAGGTGCCAAATGATTGAGGCTCTATATTTTCATGCTTAGTCTGTTTACCTTTGCGGTGTGAAACCATTATAAACTGAATCAAACTCATTGCAAACAAATAAGCATTCACAACTTCATAAGTCTGCCAACTGTTCGGCAAAATAACTGAGAGTGAGAAGTTGGAAATTAAGGCAAGATTACCTAGGGGTTCCTACAGTGGTATCGGAACATCGAACCTGCCATCCTGTTGGGTATAATTGATGGATTGTCAATTTTGGAAAAGATGCCTAGTATGGGAAAGTTTGTGAAGGATCTAGCCCATGCACAAGAAGATAAAAGGGAAGTAATACTAAGTTTGTTTAAGGAATATGATACTCTCCCTACAGATGTTAAGAGAGATCTACCCTTCATTGATTACATGGACTTTCATCCAAGGCTGCATTACAGAATTGATTTGGCAAAACAACAATACCATAAGATAGTTCATGATCTATTTGCACAAGGAGTTTGCAAAAATCTATATGAGGAGTTTTCAATGGTCACTAATCAATCTACAGGGGAACAAAATTTCAAACCAGCTATTGAGGAGAGATGTACAAGAGGTTGCTTCAATACATTCTAGCAACTAATATTATAAAGCTTTTGGTTTGATATTTATTGGGTGAATATTTTGGGTTGGATATGAAGAGATTGGCAGATGTTATATAAAGAACCAAACATTAGCAGCAGGAAGAAATATTGAGAAAGAACTTTGGAAACCATCTCATTAATATTTTTAAAGGAAGGGGTTTGATATTACTATTGGAACTGGCAAAGTTTTGCATAAATATTCATATTTATGTTAACATTTTCAGAACTTATTACAGCATAGGAGGTTCCAGTTGTGAAAATATTACATTATCGGGTGTGTTCTGAAGTTGAGTGTATACCTTGGGAGTTTCAGCATTTACCATTGCTCTTGAAGGTTGCAACTGTTGCAGGGAATATAGTTGTGTTCGGTACTTGGACGGGGTTTACAACCATATATCTGAAGCTGATATTATTGCCATGAAAACTTATTTGCTGGTGCAAATTCCTTGGCTTGAGTTTACATAATATTATCAGCGCTATCTCATTGCATTCTCCTTCAGCAGACTGTTTTTGGATGACACCAAATTATATTTGATTATTATTTGTTCCATGAAGACATGGCTTGACTCCAAGATTATTATCCAGGCATTTCTTCCCATTTCTCTCTCTTTTCAGCTGGTTGTTGAACGGTCATTCTTGTAAGTGTAAGTTGGAGACACTGCTGAACATTCAATTCTGGAATATTGCTGTTGGATCTGAGAGCTGCAAAAATGTATTCAACCTTGGCATGAATATCCAGGTCCATAAATGGAGGAACTTTCAGAACTGCGCTTGTAAGGAGGTCAGGAATTGAATTATTTATGTTCTGTTAACAGTTGTAAAACATTCCATGTACTTTCTCTATATGATGTGAAATTTCAATAACAGTTTCAGTTCGATAAGGCAAACAAATGATTAAGGCTCTGTATTTTCATGCTTAGTCTGTTTATCTTTAAGGTGTGAAACCATTATAAACTGAATCAAACTCATTGCAAACAAATAAGCATCCACAACTTCATAAGTCTGCCAACTTTTCCGCAGAATAACTGAGTGAGAAGTTGAAAATTAAGGCAAGATTCCCTATTGATTCTTACAAGGGTGCTCCATGTTGATTTAAGACTCCAGGGCCTGATTGAAAGGTGGCCATTTCCCCAAAAGTTTGATGACAAAAGAGCAGCTTCCCACAACTGAAGAAGCTGCATCAATACACATGTTGAAGATATGAAAATCCACAAGCTTGTCTATGAAAGCCACTTGCACATCCCCAACCAGAAAAGAGACTACAGGGGTAAGGAACGGAGGTGGGGTTTGGAGCAGGCGCCTTAGTTAAAGCCAAAGGCAAAAACGACAACGATCCAGGGGGAGGAAGATTAAGATTTGCACATTTGCACTGCTCCAAACAAAACTCGCTGCAAATATGAAACTTTTTTTAAAATTTATTGAGTGGATTTGGTGAAACCTTAGGTTTACCAGAGTCTTACGCTTAGATGCTTCCTTTGTGTTTCTCAGTGGCTGACCTATGTTATACTTAACAAAAATACAAGTTAAATATCACATCAATAAAATAACCAATCAATAAATCTTAACACCGCAATAGCAAAGACAATACAAGAAAGATTGATGCAAGAGTGTCCCAGGAAAACTTAGACCACATGGAATGTCTGAAGTTTGTGGAACCTTTCTGAGCCTTGGGGAACTAATGGTGCTTGTCACAAGAGAGATATGAGGCCGAGCAACATCCATAATGGTCCGCACCAAGATTTAGACCATCTTCAAGGAACCGTAGGTTGTATACTTGCTACATCAACTTTGGTCCTTGGGAGGCCAATGCAGATCACTTCCAATGATTGGATATATATGAATGTATGTATGTATGCATGTATGTAGACACACACACACACACCAAGAGGCATAAGTGAGCATCAGCAGTTGCTAGGAAGTAGTTAGGAGAACAGCAGTTAGAGGAAGATAGATCCAAAAGACTTTTGTTTAACAATTCTTTGCAATAAGTCCATGGCGGCATTTATGTCTGCATGTTAGGTCAATGGGCCAAATGTCAGGAACACGAGAAGGCTTAAGGGCATGTTTGTATTCTGATTGTGGTTAATAAATGTTCTTTTTGCATTCAATTTTGCATTGTGCTTTGTATGTTTGGCTGCAAGGTTCAACAAAAAACCAAGTTTAAGGGTCATGTTGCCATCTAGTGGAAGGAGGTGCGGTTGGACAAAAACCAGACAGGGAAGGAGTAGATCATCAAGTGGGATAGGATGGTAATGAAACTGAAGGGTCAATTCATATCTGTGGACTACAAACTTCAATTTTGAAGAAGCTTCAAAATTTGTGGCAGCGGGAGAAGACAATGAAGAAATACACCGAGGAGTTCCAAAAGATGATCATCTAAATGGACATAGTGAAGACGGAAGATAAAAGGTGGCATGATACATTAATGGTATTAGAACCAACATTCAAGAGGAATTAAGCCTCATCCAGATTAGTAAAATAATAATGTAATGTTTCTAAAATGGTTATGTTAGTTGGTTTGGGAAGTTTCCTTTCCTGCTTTCTATTAACAAATAATTCGTTTAGAAACATCGTCTTGTTATACAATATCAATTTATAATAACAAAGATGACCACCATGGACGAAGCCTATCAATTTGCACTAAGGGTTGAGAAAAACTTAGTTAGAAGGGAAAAATAAATGACACGTAGAGGGAATTGAAGAGATGGGTGCAACGTATTGAGAAGAAGTCATATACGAAGCAAACTAGGGGAAAGAGTCCTCTCTAAAGGGAAGAGCAGAGGCCCAGAAAGGATTCATACCGCAACTAGAGGGAAAAGGAAGATTATCATAGAGATAATGAATGCTGAAGGATTGAACAAAGATTCAATGGGGATCATTCTATGGAACATGTTTCAAGTGAAGAGAGGTTGGACATCGAGCCTTCAAGTGTCATCAAGGAAGTACCAGAAAGTAGAGAGATTTCGGAGCCAAAAAAAATTATGTGGAAGAAGAAAGGGATAGCTCATCCAGGTCTAGAGGACATCCGAAAAAGGTAAATCATTGATCATGAGGAGAGTTATGTTACAAAGGAGAGCTTGTTTCGGGCCAAGTGCAAGTCAGGAGGCAAGTGTTGTAAGGCTTATCATCGACAGCAGTAGCACAAACAATTTGGTCTCCGAGAAGATGTTGTAAGGGTTGAACCTAAAGAGGATTAAACACCCAGACCCTAACTGGATTACACCATAACCAAGGATGGGAAGAAGCATATTCCGATTCCCTTGGAGGAAGAACAAAAGGAGGCAATATGTGGAGGTGCAAGGATCTGTTTGGTAGACAGGAGGAAGTTCCAAGATGGGTTGAAAATAGTTCAAAATATCCTTATTGGTAACTTAAAAAAAAGATATCGGCAAATATCAGAGATAAGTCGAGAACTTCCCCGGAAAATATCGGGAACTTCAAAAATTGCTTAAATTTAATTAGAAATGCATTTTTTTGCAAAATTCAATAAGGAGATGCATCTAATGAGTCAGTAAATGAGTAAACAAACCAAACAAGCTGATCTAGATATATATAAATGCAAATAGGATACAAAGTCGCATCCTCATGTGGAATGTTGATGGCTCGTAGCAATAATTTGATAGTCTAAACTCTGAAACAAACTTAAAATAGCAAATTGTCTTTGTAAAACTAAAAGCAAATACAAGTGTCAAGTACAATATCAAAATAATCTACATCTTCCTCTTATTTGGTACTTGTATGGGATATTCTAGCTTATTACAATCCTTCACTTGAATTACTTAATCTTTCATATGCCTGATGGAAATGAATCCACAAGAAATCGCTCTAGAATGCTGCAAATGACCTTCTTTCTCCTCTAAACCCTTTCTCTCCTCTCCAAATCAGCTCTTGCAAACAAAAAAATCACTTTTGCACCTTGTTGGGCCGTCACAGTCTATTTTTGGGCACGCAAGCGATAAGTATTTAAAATATTGCAATAAATTGGGAACTTATCGCCACTTTTCTTCACGATAAATTCCTGCGATAAGTTGACAGAATTTATCGCAGGCCAGAACTTATCTATGATAAGTCTATGATAATTTGATCTATGGGTTGAAGCATGAAAACACTCGTTTTGTACTCATTCTGAGGAAGTGCGGCATTAAGGATGACAGAGTTGTCAGTGCATGAGAAGTGGAGGTACTATAGAGAGGTTGTAAAGCTGCTTGAAGAGTTACAAGACATTGTGTCAGACAAAATTCCTGAAGCGCTACCATCAATCCCGAGTATTAGCCATCACATAGACTTGGTACCAAAGCAAATTTACCTAACAAAGCAGCACATCGGATTACATCAACAAAGAAAGTGGAGTTGAGTAGACAAGTGAGAGAGTTGTTAGGAAAAGGATTGATTCAAGAAAGCCTAAGTCCTTGCACTATACATGTTGTCTTAACACCAAAGAAGGATGGGGAATGGAGGATGTGTACTGACTCAAGAGCCATCAACAAAATCACAATAAAGTACCAGTTTCTTTTAGCAAGGATGGATGAAATAATGGATTTTCTAAGCTATGCAAGATACTTCACCAAGGTTGATCTCAAGAGCGGATACCATCAGATAAAGATCCACGAGGGGGATGAGTTGAAGAATACATCGAGATTGTATGAGTGGTTGGTGATGCCTTTCGGACTCACTAATGCACCAAGCACATTCATGCAGTTGATTAATGAGGCATTAAAGGAATTCTAAGGCAAGTTTCTCAACTTTTATTTGTATGACATCTTGACCTATAGTTGTAGCATCGTAAATTACATCCCTATGCATTTTCTTTCTTATCTAGACCCTATTTTAGCATTCTTGGCCTTTCGTGCCCGACATGCTAGATCCAACTCAATTTCACATCTAATTATGGCCTCTTCTCTCCAAATAGGACATCAAGTCCCAATTTGGGACCACATTGGAGGCAATGAGGTGTCTTGGGTGCCTTGCTCTCGAAAGCAAGCCGACCTAACCACCCTACTCTCCAATGTTCAAGCCCAAATTGGAACCGCTTAACAATAACATTGTTTAGCGGGGACTTTAAGCCCAAGTCAACATGCTTTGAGTTTAACACTCCAAAATGGTTGGGAGAGGTATATAAGCAAGCTACCCCCCCCCCCCCCCCCCCCCCTTATTTTGACACACTCAATTCATCAAATTCTCATCTACAATTTTGCATTTTTGAGTCCAGCGCCAAGAGATCAAGTATCCAAAGCATTGAAGATATCCAAAGCATTGAAGACGAGTAATTTGCAGATCTAAGCATTTGTGAAGGCGTCCATGATATTCCTATCATGGATTTATGAAGGTACAAGCATTCTATTTTTCAGATCTAGCCTTTTCTATACATCAATACACTTCCAATTCAAGTTCAATTTATTTCCAATTCCTCCTATTCTAATAGTATACCTTTCTACACAACATTTTCCTTCTTTTATGTGTGTAGGTGCAAGTGACAGACGTGAGGAAAGAGATACAGTCAAATCAATAGGAGAGGTACACCTTGCAATTTGTCATATTAAAAACTGTTGTGAGCAGCCCAAGTGGGGCACCCCAGTCTAGGGAGCAGGCCAACCTAAGCACCCTAGACCCTCTACTTCAGTCTAAAATTCGACCCTAGATCTTACATTTTTCATTTACAAGAGCATAGTCATAGTCCCCCACAATGAAGGATCACTCATTTCAGTTTGTGCTTGAGCCATCTTGAGCCTAGTAGATCATCTTCCTTCCAATGTAGTGGGATATGTGTGAAGTAGATTCCTTGTTTGCATGCATGAACTTGTGGATCATATTTCACCATTTCCAACATTAAAATAACAAGACAAGGGAAGAACATATCAGGCGAGTATTCCAATGATTGAGACAAGAGAAGTTGATCAAATCAAGAAATGCAACTTTCTGAAGAATGAGCTACATATCTGGGGTTTACACTCTCTATGGAGGATTCAGAGAAGGTGAGAGCAATTGTAGAATGGTCTACACCAATAGATGTTGGGGAGGTAAGATCTTTCAAGGTTTAGCAAGTTTTTACAAGAAGTTCATCAAAAAATTTAGTACTATTTGTGCACCCATGACAGAAACAATGAGAGGAGACCAGAAGGAGTTCAAATGGGCATCCAAAGCACAAAGTGTTAAGAGATAGCTTCATTCGTATTGTTATATATATATATATATATATATATATATATATATATATTATACAATGTTAATAATGAAGAGTTGTGATATTTATATTATATTATTATCATTATTATATTATTAATATAGTAATGATAATATTATAATGCAATGATATATATTATATTATTGTAGTTAATTATATATTTATGTTAATTATGGTTATAGTAGACAATTATGGTTATTACCATAATTGTCATATTATTATATGGTCATGACTCTTCAAGACATGACTATTCAAAAGATATAAATATATATCAATGGCTGGTGAAAAGATCAATCACAATGGTAATCTATTTCACTACAGCAGTCACATATATTCTCTATAGGACGATCCAGATTTCACAACATGGTATCAGAGCCTAACCTATAAGAGAATAAAATATATTCACAAGCAATCGGTGATAAATTGGCAGCGATATTGGTGACAAAATTTCCTATATGTTCTCAGCCTAAACTTCTAGAAATTAATATTTGGGATGTACGCATAAGGCAAGTCTGAAGATTATTAAACCTTGAGGTGCAAAGTCTTGAATTAAATATTTGGAAAGAGACTATAGTTATCGGGCCTTCATACTTGGAGAGCCTACACTTTAGTTTAAGATATATTGTCGGGATTTACAATCTCTGCATGACAATAATAATTGTGTGAAGATGAAACACGGGGGAAGAATTTCCTATACTGGTGCATTTCAATCCTTGGGGCATTCAAAGATTATTCAATAAAAATCTTCAGATTCCAGACGATTACAGACATCTCAGGGAACAGAGGAAGGAATTCATTTTTACGGATGGAACAAAATAAATAAATAAAGAATGTGGATTAACATGAGATGGTAACAGCGAATATGATCTAAGAAATAATAGAGAATTAATGTTTAAAGCCAGCAACAGACCGTATAATCTCAGCGATAACCAAGGGATATTGTAACATTCATATGCACAGTAGAGGCGATAAACCATCAGTAGGGACAGTGGTATGTATAGCCGAGTAAACAGCGATCAAGAGGAAAGGAAAGGATATGCTCAGGAATAATATCGAACAGGACAGTACGTCCATGTCAATAAACATCAGAAGAAAATATAATCGAGTTTAAAACAATAAAAAATGATCATTAGCGTATCTCAAGACTTGACTTGGACTAGCAATAAGAAAGAAATGAACACAGGTGTTATGGAAAGACACGATGATAAAAGGGTACCGACTACAAGGATGTCTTACGAAGCCAACAAGAGGTAGAAAGCAGTATGTTAAGCGGTAACGATAGAAGAAATCATGACAAGGGGAGTAACCAAATGAAGCTAAGATTATAATAAACCAATCTATACTATGATAGCAGTTAGTAGTAGTATTAAAAGTTGTTCGATTGAGAATGCAAATCTCATCACTCACCCAAGAGGTGTGATCTTTTAGAGGAGGACATGTCTCTTACTCATGCAAAGGTGGAAACTATTTGATTGTCAAAGTATACAATAAAAGCCAAGACTTTCATCTAAGGATTCCACTTTCTGACTATTACTTATTCTCTTTCATCCTATTTGGATCTGCTCAGATTGGGCACTTGCCTTATTGGCAAATCTGGTTCAAGCATCTAAATATAAATCAGAGCCAACACCTTTATTGTTGCAAATTCATAAAAACAAATCAGACACGACACTATATCGCTATGAGCGATATCATATATATTTTTACATATTCAATAAGATAAATCAAGAGCAGAAAATCAATCTTCGTTGTAAGCGATTGGGAAGATAATTACATATATACAAGTGTTGAATCAGAGATAGAAGTGATATTGCCCTTATATATATCATATCAATTGGATAACATAATAACTATCTTTTAGAATTGATATCATAAACTATTATTCTTACTTCAATCATTATCATTTTTAAGTAAAGGAGTCCCTTGCAATTGATTATTGAACGTTAATTGTTCCTATTTTATAAGGTAAAATACAAGGGGACATTACAATCACATACAATCACAGATCATAACAGTGATCTCTGACAGCAAAACAAGTGATATAAGGTGAAATGATATATGATGAATATCAGTAATATTGTTCATGAAGATTGTTCCATAAATCATATATCTGTGACAAGAGATACAGATTACGGAAACAGTGGTCATTCCTGACATTGAGGAGAACTGCAAACACCGATTTGATAATCATGATCGAATAGATACCTCCACTCATTGGGGAAGACAAAAAGAAGGATATAGTTGGTTGCCATCATGAGAAAACAAGATATTCTAAGAGAATAGAATGTGAAAGAATTTGGCAGGATGTATTAACTTAAGTATGAAGCGAAGTTGACGCATCCTCAATTCTTGTGAGATATATTGATATCAAGTACAAAGGGTACGATTAAGAAGAAAGGATATAAGACAAGTTATTTTTGTCTTATTCATTAAAGAACAGTTAGCATATAATCAGATACTGATAATGTATGAAGTCAACATCTAATCGGTAGTTATCATAATAAGATGTGATTTGTAAAGAAGAAAATTAACATACGGATCAGAATAAAACCGATATGTGATGACGAAGGATGCTAGGTACGAGTATCATATTAATGGGCCCACCTTACGAAAAGAAATATTTGAAACTTAAGAGGGCAGTGCAATTACATTTGCAACGATCTTACATTTGCAATCTAGCTTTGATGAACTTGAGCTTCAAAGGGAGAATATGGTTCAGTTAACTTGTGACAATCTCAATCGTATTGATTAAGAGGGAGTTCACAATTGAAGGTAAAACAAATCTGAGATTATAATAGTGGGAACTTGTGGATAGAATCACCGATGAGATGCACGTGGATAGAATACTAGAGGTCTTTATTATCTTCTCTCAAGTCCAAGAGGGAGTGTTAATATTGTGGCCTTGGGAAAGATCAAAATGCATCTTATGCTAGCCAATGTAACCTTATGACTATTCAGATTATTCGTATTGGTTCTCTCAAGAAGGAAAGTATGAAATGACATCCTGCAGTGACACCGAATTGAGTATATAAACAGGGAATGCCTTCGTGATAGATGGAGAAGTTAAAAGATCTGCATTAGTGACATTCGAGGATCTTGATTCAAAGGGAGTAAACCATGTTTTGTTGGTTCTCTAGTAATCAAGAAATTATAGCAGACAATTATGGTTATTACCATGTGAGAAGGTTATATGTCAGAAAAAGAAGCTAGAAAATCAAATTAAGTTGGCACCTCAGGATCTTGGTCATACAAATTCAGAGGGAGTATAACATGTCAAGATGGTGTATACTTTGAATTCACCAAGACTATGAGATCGTGCATACAATTGTAATTCAGTGGAGGTACATCCTCACTAAAGAACAAACAACCGATACTCTTACCAAGCGTCTTGCTAGAAAGAAGATTGTGTACCTTCAAATAACCTTGGTATGTTGAGGAATAAAGCCTTATTAGGTGAAAAGAAGGTATCCTAAATGCTATGTTATTACTTGTTGTGCTTTAACTATATCGTGGTTAGACAACATTAAGTTATTGGTTTCAAACTGTCATGATGTGCTATGTTCATGGCTAGACAACATTGAGTTGTTGTTTTTAAATTGTCATGACTGAGAGTTTGATTTCCACTCTTTGGATGAACCAAAGTGGATCCACCCTTTGAGAAGAGTCAAAGTGACTATGGGTTTTTTATTCATGAATAAATATAAAAAAAAAATGTGTATATTGCAATATTGTGTAAAATGATCATTTGTGTGTGGGTTAACATTTCAAGGTGACGATCTTGTAAATGGTTAACCAAAGTGTCAAGATAGACTAATTAATTGTGTGTCCCGACTGTGCGGAGATCTTGACTCTTGTTATTACTGGATATGTAATAACGAAACCATATCATGATAGACTACTTAATTGTGTGTCCCGACTGTGCGGAGATCATGATATTCAAGTCTATTTTCATGACGAGACTACATTAACTTGTGCGTCCCGAAATGGCGGATGTCATGATAGATTTTTGATATTTAATACTCACTCACTAAGAGGGAGTGTTAAGAGATAGCTTCATTCGTATTGTTATATATATATATATATATATATATATATATTATACAATGTTAATAATGAAGAGTTGTGATATTTATATTATATTATTATCATTATTATATTATTAATATAGTAATGATAATATTATAATGCAATGATATATATTATATTATTGTAGTTAATTATATATTTATGTTAATTATGGTTATAGTAGACAATTATGGTTATTACCATAATTGTCATATTATTATATGGTCATGACTCTTCAAGACGTGACTATTCAAAAGATATAAATATATATCAATGGCTGGTGAAAAGATCAATCACAATGGTAATCTATTTCACTACAGCAGTCACATATATTCTCTATAAGACGATCCAGATTTCACAACACAAAGAAGCTTTGTACTATTGAAATAGAAAGTGATGAAACAACCAATTCTAACACTATTGAATTTCAACAAAGTTTTTCAAGTAGATTGTCATGCCAGTGACAATGCCATTGGGGCAATTCTAAGCCAAGAAGGGAGTCCAATTGCTTATTTCAGTGAGAAGTTGATCAAGAGTTCTATGCCATAATTTAAGCCCTAAAGAAATGGAGACACTATCTACTGCCAGAACAATTTGTGATATACAATGATCACCAAACGCTCCAATACTTGAACAATCAAGTCAAGTTAAATCAAAGACACGTGCGGTGGGTAAAATTCATGCAAAGTTACACTTTTGCCCTCAAAAGCCAGAGCGGAAAGTCAAACCGAGTTGCATATGCACTAAGGAGGAGAAACATGATGCAAATGAGGATAACCATAGGATTTGATGAGTTGAAACACTTGTACAAGGATGATCCAAACTTTACAAAGGCATGGAAGGCAAGTAGTGAGTGGTGAGTATGTTGTCAATGATGTCAAAGGTGTGTTCAAGGTCGTGTGAATTTCACAAGATTACTTAAAAGTAATAGAAATTTCGGTTGAGCTAGTTGCTTGCTTGCTTGACGAGCTTGAACTACATGTCTACTTGGTTGAGCTATTTCCCTACTTGTTTGAGGTCCTTGGTTGTCAGATTGAGTTAGTTGCTTGTCAAAGTCAGCAACTTACTTGTCCATTGTTTGTACCAGATCAGATTAATCATTTGACACCTCAAGCTTTGAAGAAGCAAGTCGACTACATAGGCACGACTACCTTATTCATGGGCAGTGACTATCCTTGGCATATGGCGGTTAGTTTTAAAATGTCTTCATTCATATATACTCTATGTGTAGAATTAATTTGGGAAGAAGTTTATTAGTTATTTCTTGCATATGAATGAGAAGCATTTTTGTAATGCATGGGTTTAAAAAGGGAATCGTTTCATTTTAGTGCATATAATATTCTTGGTTGTGGTCTATATTTCTAGCTGGGCAGTGTTTTGAAAATTGAAGAGTCGTGCGTATCATAAAAAACGCAAGTCTTGAAATTGTTTTCAGTAAAAATATCGATGCAGCCCTTTCAGGAAGTATTGTACCTTTTTTTTCAGAAAGGGGTGCACTGAGTGATGTTAATTATTGGGCGTTCTAAATAGATAGCATGGTGCCATGTTTTTGAAGAAGTTATGTGATTAAGTTCAGGGGGTCCTGTATTTTTTAAGGTGTTAATGTGAGTGATATTTTTTAATAAATGTTGTCTTGTGTGGGTGTATAACTATACAAAGCCATCAATACTGAAAAAGGAAGTTGTGCATTAATGTAGTAGGGGATTCATTGGAGCTGCTGCATTAGTGCACAACTTCCTTTTTCAGTATTAATCCCCTACTTATTTAATCCCTCATTGAAATCCTGAGAATTCTCCCTAAAGTATATATAACACACACATAGATACATATATTGATCAATGATGAAGTATCACACTATCAAACGATCTTATTCTGTATATTTCTTTATTTGTTTAATATATATATATATATATATATGCCAAATGCCAAAGACATTAAATCATAAATGTCAATTGATACTTCACAAATATTCAGATAAGCCATATCATATATGTCTATGTTCACAATTCCAATGGAAATCAAAAAATCATTACAATTAAAATATGTACTTCATGATTCATCAATCATCAAAAGGATTATCAAAAAAATCATCTATTGGATTTTCATCTTCAGTTGCTGCAAGTTCAGGATCTTTTGAACCCAAAGCAGTTCCACTCCCACTAGATGCACCATGTGTAGGAATGTAATCATCATCATCATTAGTTGTAATTAGTCTATTAAGATCCTTAATGGTTGCATCCAAGTTAGAAAATTCAGGGGCTACATCCCAAAGCTTCATTGCCCCATCCTTTTAGTGTTCCTCGCATGACAGAAGATGCAACTTGGTTTAAACCAAGTCTTCACTGTTTTTTGAACCCAACCAATTATGCTTCACTGAGTGGATAAAGGAGTATGAACTCCAATTCCGTTTAACAACAAAATAACTTGCAACTTGGATAGTTTTCAAACGATAAAAATAAAAAATGCAGTAAATTAAAGAATGTTAAGTACTAAATAGTAGAATACAAGTGGTAAAACAAAAAACAAAAAACAAAAAAAACTTTACTTGTGAAAGGATCTTGATTGCAAGTAGTTGGAGGTACCCAAATTTTTTACCATGGACGTACCACCACATAATAGCTTCCATGGGGTATTGGTCATTAATAGTTGGAGTATGACATCAACCTAAGGCAAACATGTCAAATTCCTGCCTAACTTCTTTCTCCACTTCTTCATCTTGTAAGAGTCTACTAAATGCCTGTGTATACCCATTAGCAACTTTTTCATCTTTACATGGTGCTAATCTCCCTGCCATAGAAAGTACTTTCTTGCTAAAGTACCTCGAAGATAGGGCATATGCAAGGAGGTGCAATGGGGTGGTCATCTTTTCCCAACAATGATGAATGATTGATTCCACCTTATTGCATAAGGTTTCACATTTTTAGGGGTCATCCTCATGTTTTTGTATTGCCAATTTTACTTTCTCTACCATTGTGTACATACCACCATAGACATCCCCCAAACAAGATGTATTGATATCAGCAAATCGGAGCTTAGTCATGATAGGCTTGGTGAATTCCAATACATATTCCATACGAGCCCACCAATTGTCATCCAAGACCAATGTCTTGACATTTTGGGCCCCATCTGAATGTGAAGCTTTCCATACACCCCATGGTTGCAAATAACCATTTGACCAAATGCCTCTCTCACCTTGAAAAGTCGTCTCATAACAACAGTATGAGATGCAAATCCCGTCTCAGCAACCTAAGTAAATAACAATATCAATATGTAAATAACACAATAAAAAATAATAAATATTAAGCAAATTTATACAAATTGATAAATGAACATGACATAAATAAAATCAAATTAATTAATTAAATTTAGTATTTACCTTCAACAACTCTAATCTCGAGAAAGATCTGAATATAGATTGCAATGTTTGGTGGTTTGTCACAAACATCTAGATCTCCTCGCCCCCTATGTATATTTGTTTCACCCACTCTATTCGAGTGCCAATTTGTTGCATCACTAAGTTGAGGGAGTGTACGGTGCATGGTGTCCAAAAAATGTGCTCATACCAAACCCTCTACCAAAGCACCTGCACCCTTCCAGTTTTTTGCATTGTCTATGATCACCTGGACCACATTCTCACTACACACCATCTCTATGGACTCAATGAGAACTCTAGAAATGAATTGTACATCTTTCACTTTCCCTTCACAATAAAATTAACCAATGGACAGTTTCTAGTATTTTTCCATCCATCAAAAACAATAGAAACATCTAATCAATCCAAGAATCTCTAATTGGTTGAAGGGGGGTCTCTATAGCATTCCTCTCTTTGCAACAAGGTGGTATGCACCTTTTCAAACCTAGGACTTGTGAAACTAGCAGGTGCACTATTGATTGCCGACATCACTTCCCGTCAATATGGTGATCTCACAAGTTGAAAGGAAGACTATTGGAATAGAGGTGACGTGCAAATTTTTTTTAGCAATGTGCCTCCATTTTAAATGCCTTGTCCAGTGGACCTCTTTTGCAGGTGGTAATTTGTACTTCATCTTCCACTTCTAGTATAGGCAAGAATGTATGTTTGGAGGCTAGAACTTCTATCAGCCTCTTCTTGTTCTTTTACAAATCCTGCTATTTGTCGGGGAGACAACCCCTTCTTATTTGGGCCTTGACACATTCTCATCCCTTTACCAGCAAGGTTGATAAAGTCACGTTTCACTTAAAAATATGAGCTATTTTTTGGTTTAGTATTACAATAAATACACTTCCAAATATATGCCCCACCTCCTGGAACTTGTGATATTCTTGTGGTATGCCTCCATAAAGGAGATGCTATATCAATTTTGAATTTATTGGTTCCTTCCCCGCCCATTGAACTTTCACTACCGACCATTCTTGCAATCTGATTTCTTGCTATTATAAAAAACTAAATAAATTTTATTTACAAAAAAACTAAGAAATGCAAGCATACAAGAGCAAAAAAAGATACAAAAATATTTGAACAGAGAGCTAAACTTGTTTATTTATTTCTTTTAAAAAACTTGAAAAATTTCATCCCAAACTTGAAAAAATTCATCAAAATCTTAGAAAAATCATTAAAAGACTCAAGAATAGGGTCAAATGCTTACCTTAGACACTTAGATCTCCTTTGTGGAAGCTATTTGGCACTTGACAAATGATTCTCTTCGAGAATAATCACCTGCCCTTTGAAATACCAAAATGGAGACCAAATGAGAAGAAAGCAAAATAGCAAACAAAATGATATGTTTTAACAATGAATGGCCTCATAAAGGGCCATTTTAGGGTTTTCTGGAAGAAAAAAAAAAAAAAAACTTTATTTTTGAGCACATACTATAAGTCAAAATTTCACTTTTTAAAAGTTTTGAAGTGAAAATTGGGTGTTGGGCATCCGGATGCGCTTGGGTGCAACTTGATGCTCGCGGGGAGTGCATTCTCTCCTTGTGGGTGCATCCGCATCCACTCGCACCACACCTTTACATCCACATCCGGACGCAAGGGTGCATGAATTCGGTAACTAAGCTTGGAGATCATGAATAACAAGAACAAAAAGTGAGCAAACACCAAGTGAAGGAAAGAGGAAATTACAATTGGTGAAGGAGAGATTTATAACAAATACATACAATAAGCTGAAGATGAAGAAGTTTGGACCTTGCAAAATCATCCTGGAACTCAATCTTAGAAATGCATACGAAGTAAAACTACCAGAGGGTGTGGACATTTCACCAATATTCAACATTGCATATCTCTATCAGTTTCAAGGAGGATTGTCGGATGACACAGAAACCTTACCACAATAACAACTACCACAACTACCACCAAAGTAAATTGGGCAAATCTTGGATAGTCGAACTAATTGTAGCATCGGAATAAGGAGTACAATTATTATCTAGCCAAGTGGAAGAACAAACTAGTGGAAAATGCAACTGACATCTCAGAGAATGAGTTGAAATAGTCTGGAGCACACCTGGCAATGTGTGAGGCACACTTTTCAAATAACCACAAAAGTCTAATGCAAGAGCGTCTCGGGAAAACTCAAAATGGACCTAATGTCTGAAGTTTGTGGAACCTTTCATGAGAGGGATAAGGGGTCGTGCCACATCCAAATGGATCCACACACCAAGATTTAGACCCTCTTCAAGGAATTGCAGCTTGTACACACGCTACATCAACTTTGGGACTGTAATGTCCCCTTTCTAGCCAGCCATGACATGACTTGTTGTTAGCCTGTTTCGTCATGGTCCTGAGGGCTAACTAGGACTTTAGAGGGATCCTGAGATTATTTGGCCTAGTCAAATTCAGTTTCAGACCAGATGGAGTTTATTTGATGGAGGTATGAAGGACCTTACTATTTTTAGTAAGTCAGCGGGGTGCTCAGCGCTTTCACCTTATCAGTGATGGGACATGGAACGTCTCGTTGAGCTCTTTCCAACGAGTTATTATACACGAGGTTCCGAGTTTGATTGCTATTTTATTTTAATGCCTGAAGATTTAAATAGTTTATTTAATAAAGTGACAAATATATTAAATTGCATTTTATTAAAGTCAAAGTACATTTTATTCATCAAGTGAGAAATGTTATTTTAAAAGGAAAAGTGATTTATCCCACATTGGCGAGATGAAAAGGAGAGCTTATGGAAAAGTGTTTAAAAAGAGGGAAAGCCTCTCATTTTTAGCATGCTTGGAGATTGTATGAAATTGGAGAAATTGTGGAGATTACTCTCTTAGGGCTTGGAGGACGAAATCCCTCTATGCTATCATTCTTCTTGCTGTTGTAAGATACAGTCAAAGGAATTAATGGTGTTTTCAATGTTTCAATCAGGAAACACATTGGGCTTACAAGATCTCAGATTTTCTAATAGAGAAGGGCAGATTTGGAGGAGATGCTTAGAGCAGATTTGAAGGCAATAGTGGCAGCAAATTATAAAGAAAGGATTTAAGAGTTTGCTATAGTACCACTGCTACAGTATCGCAGCTACAGTGCCACTGCTACAGTAACTTAGCATAGTTTGTGAGATGTATTGTGGAGGACTCTAAGGAAGTGCTGTACATACCTGTAGAAAACGTTTTGGGATCTGCAGATCATTCTCATTGTATTCCATCAGCAAACACTCTTGGTCATCATGTTTTGAGTATGTAAATCTCGAACTTTGTTATTAATATTTCAAATAGTCATTGTTACCAAATCTGAATTTATCTATCACTGCTGTAACTACAATTTTCAGTGGAAGAGTACTGTCAATATATGAAATGAAACTTCATGGTTATGTCATTGTGCTCATATAGTTACTAAGCATTGCAAGTTACTTGTTCATACATTGTATGTTCTTTAAGTGATTTCAGTGTATGTTCATACTCTGAAACTTCAGAAAGCAGATTACATGCAAACTGTTTGACAAAATTCCTGTAAGCTGAAGCGGTTGAAAAAATTATTGGAACAAGGGGGTATCTTACAGGGAGCTAGGAGCCCAACGCAGATCACTTCATATAAACACACCAAGAGACATAAGAGGGCATCAACAATAGCCATGGAGTAGTTAGGGTAGAAATTGTTAATGTAGGATGGCTCCAGAAGACTTGTTTTACAATTCTTTGTAATAAGCTCATGGTAGCCTGTATGTCTACATGTGGGGCCAATGTGCCGAATGTAAGGAACATGTGAAGGTTTGCAGGCATGTTGGTATTCTGATTTCGGTTAATTAAAGTTCAGGCTCTTTTCACATTCAAATCTATATTATGCTTTGTATTTTTGGCTGCAAGGTTGGACAGTCCATTCTGGACCGTCTAACCTTGATTGCATCAAAGATGCTTTAAAAACTAAGCAAGCTCTGCAAAATGTATATATAAATATTTTCTTGTTCTTATATTGTTCACATTTATATTTCCCTTCAAATATGAGTTCTGCTTGGTGGCACAATAATGACAAAAATTGACTTAAAAACTATCCCAGTCATAAAACATTAAAAAACTCAATACTCACGCTGGAGGCCAATAATAGCCTGAAGGCGAACATCTTCATGAAAATACCCAACATGCTTTGTTAAAATCTTAAGGGCCTCCTCAAAGTAGCTTAAAGACCATCAAGGAACAGCATATCAATAATATTCTTGCAAACAGTGTCAATCAAATAGTGAAAAAACAATTAATAATGCAAGGATACGGTGTAAATGCACTCTTTGTGTGAAGTGCAAACAAACCGATAGCTTGAGTGGCAGCTGCTTTCTCATCCAATACTCCCGTTCTAACACTGATGTTACGGACTCTCCTATCATCTTGGGCTTCTTCATCAGAAGATACACCACCAAATACTTTTGTAGCTCCATCATCATCAGAATCATCAATATCCACTGCTGATCCATCATCAAGGTTGCATGAAGCAAATGCCAAGGGAACCACTTGATGGAGATACTGAGGTGATTATCCAACATTCTACTTCAGATGGTTTAACAAAGACCGATCTAAGAAATGTGTGTTTATACTTCGGGAATTCTTCTAAACATAGATGCCTAACCTATACTTTTAAAACAACGTGCCAACTACCTGTATAAATCCGTCATCCAGGACTTCTGCAATATTACTGAAGAAACCATGAGTATACTCCCGAAGCTCACTGAAATCCAGAGCAAATCCCTGAGAGAACATCATAAATAAAAGCAATGAGCCATGTGTTAAAAAATTGCATAGATTTCCTGGTCATCAATTGTGAAACTTACAGCAATAGCAGCTTCGATAAAAGGAGCTAAGATTGGCTCCATCCTTGGCCGCCCAACAGCCATTGCAATTATTCCTACAAGTTCAGTAGCCCTTGCACGTGCACGGAGATCTTCATCTTTAGTAAGCACCATGAAAATCTTCATCAATTCCAGAACACTCTCAGCATAAGGAATGAAGGCTAATTCTGCTGCTGCAGCAGCTGAACCGATTGCAGACTGCAACAAAAACACATCACTCAATATTATTCACATATTGATTTCAAAAGTATACTTGTTTGTTTACCTCCAATAAAATGCAGTTACCAATTCACTACCACCAAAATATTTAAATAAAACATAAGGTTCATAAAACAGAAAACCACTGCATACCATGCATGTCTCTTGCAAATCACGACGACTGCTATGCAACCCTTCAAGCAACTTTCCCATGAGAGGATCAAGATAGGGAAGAATCTCTGATCCCATGTTTTCACAAAATGCAGCAAGTGCATAATATGCTTTTTCCTGTAAAATTTGGAGGGTTCTGTGATATATATCATAACAAAAAAATTACTTCCTTTGGAGCAGACAAAAAAAGCATGATGTCCCAATCATTACCTGCACATCGGGTGATGTATCCCCTAGGGCATTCAGAATACAAGGAAGAACAATCTCATAATGTGCGACAATTTCAGGTTGCAAATGCTCTGCAAACTGTCCCAGTGCAAAGGATGCTGCTCCACGCACTATCTGCTCTGGGTCCTTTAGGGCTTGTAAGACAATAGTTAAAATATTTTCCATCTTGTTCTTCATGACATCAAAACAGCCTTCTGATATTACACCCAAGGACATCACTGAAGCTTCACGGTATCTTGGATCCATATTTTGAGAATTCGATGAAGCAAAGTCAAGAACAGGAGGGAAAATGTGCTTTCTTGGCAAGCTCATAGCCATCGTATCTAGAACTTCTGCAGCAGCTCGATCAGAAGAAAGGTCATCATCTTCATCTCTCATACTACCTTCAGCAAGTAAAGGACACATGGTTGCTAGAATAGGATTAACCAATTTTTGTTTAATAAGAGATTTCGGCTTGTACTTAGCTAGCCATGAGATGATTTGTATTGCCTGATAACAGATACAAATGTTCAATTAAGCAACCAAACTATCACAAGAATAAAGAATAAAGATAAGCACAGACAGGCAGTCTGCAGGTTCAATTATCAATGTTAAAAGTAATCATTTACTAAGGCCACAAAAGTAAACCTGATGACGAGTATTTGCTTCTAGATCTTTCCTTGAGCACACTTCAAGAGCAAACTGAACAATGGGCAGAACGGATGATCCAAGTACAGGTGCCGGAGATTCTACCAAGTCATCAAATATTTCAAAGGCAATAGTAGCTACCTCTTCATCTCCATTAGCTAGACATTGCCGTGATACATTCAATATGCTTGGTATAAGTTCCCGGAACATCAACTGCAGCACACACGTCAGCCCTCACATTATCAATTTCAATAAATGCACGTTATAAGATTACAAATACATCAAGAAGATAGCCCTAGTATGTGATCAAATGACGAGTTTTGCAAATCTACAACAAGATGAGGCATTTGGAAGTACAATACATATGACAGTAAACTATTGATGTACTGGGGTTAAAACTCACCCTATGATAAGAAAAAACGATATGAAACTAAGCAGATATCAGACTTTATGTATTACCATAATAGAGCCCTAGGTGCTAAGGAGGAAAAAAAATATTGTAGAAGGCATTGGTATTTTATAATCATAAATACTCATAAAATTTGAAAAATCTCATCGCAGTTTAAACTGAGCCCAGGGGAAAGAAACTCAGTTAAGTGCCAAAACCCAAACCAACAACATAGATCTACAAGCACATAGATGCTTAGTGAAATGAAGACTGCCACTCGTGGAAGAAACCGCACTCTAGTGTTCAACTACAAGTACATTCAACCATCATTATGCATAGGTGTGAGATGCTCAACACCTTTCAAAACATGGCTGCATACAGAATTAACGAGTGGCAGAAACCGCACTCTAGTGTCAACTACAAGCACATTCAACCATCATTATGCATAGGTGTGAGATGCTCAACACCTTTCAAAACATGGCTGCATACAGAATTAATCCAAAATGGTATAAAGAGAGGCCTACTAGAGTTGTTTCCATCGATGGTGAGAACAAGAAAGGCAACATGATGGCCCCGAAGAAAATATATAGTGCAAAGAAAGTTTCAATATTCAGAAACAAGCAAACCAAATTTACTGAATTTGATAGTTATAAGATTAGTTACCGATGCAGGCTTCCTGGCCATGGATCCGGATCCGGATGCCTGCGGAAGCAGATCTGGAGGCGGGTGCCCTGTGGGTGCTTGCCGGATGTGCATGCTAGGCACCTGGATGCACGGGGATGCCTCCCAGAGGCATCCACACACATCTGTATGCCTGGGATGGCTTCCAGCAAGCACCCACAGGGCATCCAGACACCTCTGCGGGCCCAGGCCCAGAAAAACAAATTTTAAATGACTTTTTCCCACTTGATTTTTATTTTAACATGTACAAATAAGAACTTTTTATTCTAGTTTTTTTGTGAATCCATATTATTCTGATTCGGATTGATGAACATTGAATCATGAACTATATTTTGATTTTGTAATTGTGATGATTTTCTGATTTGCATTGGAATTGTAAAAATAGACGTATATGATATGGTTTATAATCTTATTGAATATTCAGTTATTAACTTATTAGTTATAACTTATTTGAATTTCAATTTTAATTTTGTATATTTCATTCATTTCTTTGCATATATATATATATATATAAACGCATCCACATCCCCCCAAAAAAAATTGCGCATCTATGCACCCAAATCGGTTACTTAGGTTATAAGCATTCAGCAAAGATAGGCAAACACACTTTGGCACATGGCAAGGCAATTAATTATCAAATTGACAACACAATGAGCATTTGATAATTCAATGTCAATTGTCAAAGCATAAATGATAAAGATAGATCTAAATATATTATATGCGTTGTAGCATTACTCAAAAAAAAATTGGCACAAGCCCACAACAGTTTTTATATTTCGCTTTTTAAAATCAATATGGGGGTTTGGCAGTGACTTGAGGCTGACCACCAAGCCCAAATTAAGGGCTTCCAAGTGCATATCATTTTTTATAATTTTACCTCATTTAACCAAGATCCCTTCACAGAATCCACTCCTTTTTTGGAACCCTATAGGATTGTCATGGTCTTGGCCATGCACCCTAGACAAACACATCTTAGAAGAAAAACTCAGCCAAAACCACCGTTTCCTTCACCCTTTTCCCGTGCTCCATCTTGAATTCGCCCCACCTGCTCCACTCATATCTCACAGTTATTAGATGCTTGATCCACTCATATCTCACAGTTATTAGATGCATGGGATATACCAACTCGAATATCCTCCCGAATAAAATGATGAAGGTGCAAATTAAGTATATTGGTTTGAGGAATTCCTTGCTTGAAAAGGACTAAAATAGTGCAAATGAGGTGTGGTAGTTGCAAACAAACATATGCACTTCCCATGTATCGACCACAACCTTTTTGACCCAATCATTTTTTCCTATGCCATCTATTATGGCATGCACACAATGAATTTATTACAATCTAATTGAAAGAAAAATTAAATAATTTCCTAGCCACCCTACAAAACTGTTGATGTTTTGTAGCTTCAGTCGAATAAACACTATGAGTCAATACTAGTGAAGATATGTATATATATTTATTTAATATATTTAATATATATGAGATGTATATATATACTTATATATATATATATATATATATATATATATATATTATGTAAATATTAGAGAAATTAATATAATACTGAAGAGATATTATATATATATATGTATGTATATATATATAATCATAATTGTCATTATATTAATTACATATTAATGAATAGACATGTCTCATGAAGGGACATGTCTCTTCTTGCCTCATTCTCAATATAAATGCAAGAGATTGTTGCATTTGGAAAACACATACAATGAGATAGTGCTATTACATTTGCAATGATCCTAAAAATCTTAACATGGTATCAAAGCCAAGTTGCAAATGTAAGAGAGTAGTTTGTTGATGGTGAATGTGTGACTGTCTCAGAAAATACAGTCTCAGTACGAGGACCATATCTCACAAATGCACCGTTGGATTTTGCTAAACTTTGGATATGACGGTGATAAACAAATTTAGAAGAATCTCACCAAAGCGATTGGAGAGAAAATGTCGGGTTCAAAAGTTATGACCGACTGTGTACGGATCTATGCAAAATCTATAAAGAGCAAGGTTCTTTCTTTAAAAGCCTAACCGTTTGAAGGGAGATCCGATCATATTGAAGGTTGTTATAGTGTATAGAACCTTTGGATATTCAAGATAGGTCATGTGAAGAATTATGGTAATGTTCAAGAACGACAACATTATTTTGTGAATTTGCATGCTATTTTCTATATGGGCTCACCTTACAGAATGAAATACTTGAAATTTATAGAAGATAAGTATTCCATGTTTTATTAATGCACATAATTTTTTAAGTTTGTAATTCAAGCTATACTATTGGTTAGTAAAATCTTGTATGCTTCTATCATTGGTGTTTCCGATTGAGATAGTTTAGTGAGCCATTTGTAATCTCTCTCTGACATACCTTCAGGATAGAAGCACAAGATAATTGCATTCAAGGGAGAAAGAACTTGATGCTTGCAAACGAATTGATGATTGAGACTAGATGCAAAGGGAGTTTGCAATTTCAAAAGAGGTGAAGAAGTTGATAAACTTGAGCTTCAGAGGGAGCAAATGGTTCAGTCAACTTGTGACAATCTTGATCATATTGATTGAGAGGGAATTCACTATTGAAGGTGAAACACTTCTGAGGTAAACTTGATATAATTGATTATTATACTAATGAATCATGAATGTTTTTAATGGGCTTACCCCGTGTGTAAATCATGAGGAAGTGACGACTTCCAAATGATTATCACTTGTATTTGCAGAAGTTATTGGAAGGTGACAATCTTACAATAACTTAAATCGTGATATACATTATTTATAATGTTGAAACAGATCATGATGTATTAAATCAACAACTAAGTGTTAGATGTCATTAAATTGACGGTCTATGACTTGTTTGTATAGATATATGATAGGTATTTGGTGAATATCATGTGTTGATATTCTGCAGGCCAAATGATTATAACTTGTATTTGCAGAAGTTATTGGAAGGTGACGATCTTACAATAACTTAAATTGTGATATACATTATTTCTAATGTTGAAACAGATCATGATGTATTAAATCAAGAACTAAGTGTTAGATGTCATTAAATTGACGGTCTATGACTTGTTTGTATAGATATATGATAGGTATTTGGTGAATATTATGTGTTGATATTCTGTAGGCCAGTACCTTATTGAGTACTTGGTGAATATCATATGTTGATGTTCTAATAGGCCAATACTCAGAGTATTTGGTGAATGTCATGTGTTGACATTCTGATCGGCCAATACTCATGATATCAAATGGATAGAATCCCCGATGGAGGCAATCCACCTGAGAACTTGTGGATAGAATCGCCGATGGAGGCAATCCACTTGAGCACCTGTGGATAGAATCGCCGATGGAGGCAATCTACATATTGAGACTATGTTTCTATTTACTACATCTTGAGGATGGTGCCTTTATTTCTTACATCATATGATTGATGTTGTCAAGTGTCTTAAGTGTTGACATTGGTTTGATTTATCCTCCCTAGCTAAGAGGGAATGTTGATGTTTTGTAGCTTCAGTCGAATAAACGCTATGAGTCAATACTAGTGAAGATATGTATATATATATTTAATATATATGAGATGTATATATATATATATATATATATATATATATATAATCATAATTGTCATTACATTAATTACATATTAATGAATAGACATGTCTCATGAAGGGACATGTCTCTTCTTGACTCATTCTCAATATAAATGCAAGAGATTGTTGCATTTGGAAAACACATACAATGAGATAGTGCTATTACATTTGCAAAGATCCTAAAAATCTTAACAAAAACAACTACTACATCACTAACTATCAGAGCATAATGTCACCAGGGATCAAACCTGATATTATATATTGTTCTCATATAAGGTTATAAAACCTTAGAGATATAGATAGATAGATAGATAGAGAGAGAGAGAGAGTTGCGGGTTCAAAATTTTTGGGGGGTGGGTTCGAATTCATTTTAGGATCATCTGTACAAAAACATATATATTTTTTAAAATATATATGTCTATATGTATGTATGTATATATATGCAGCAGCAAATAAGTTCATACGCCACTATGCTAATAGTAGAGCAACATAGCAAAATACACCACCATATATATTAATTTTTTAGTTCAAAATTTCAAATGACATATGTTTTACCTCTTTGCCCTTTTTAGAGGTCTATTTTAGGGTTGGAGGGTGGGATTGATTAAAATAGACCAAAAAAAAAACTTAAAGTCAAAAAAATCCATTTTTTGGCCAAATTCAGCCTGGGTCCTGCCGCAAATATGCAAATTCGCCATAAAAACAACAAAATTCATGTTGGGTTCATCTAACAGAATTTGGCCAGACTTTTGCAAGAATATGATAAGGACCAAACTTTGGGGTTGCCAAGGAAGAATTTGGTAACATAGCATATATATATATATATATATATATATATATATATATAAGTAGACATTTGGTATTTTCCCAATTCTACTATATTTACAAAGGTTCTCCATAATTAATAGGAAAGTAGACATTTGAAGATTTATAGTGAATTCTATCACTAGTATTATTGGCCAAGTAGAAATAAGAAGTGGTTCCCTAAGTTCAGTCTATGTTATAATATAGCATCCCATAAGTGTTTTTTAATGGAACGATATTGTGTAAAATGCCTAATCTATTGTGTATATATTGTGTAAAATGCCTAATCTGTGTATCTTGTAATTCTCATTTTATTTATTTTATAACTATTATAGTAATTAGTAACCTAAGATCCCAACTTCTAACACTAACCACCTCCATTACATTGGAAGTAACAACCTCTAAATGGTATCTCTCAAAAAATGAATCTAAGGCTTTGTGTCCTTGCACTTCCCAACACAACCAACTTCCATAAAAAGGTAAGAGCTATTATATAAGTAACAACAATGTGACATTCCTGTGGTCTTCATCTCCATCAGTAAGTTAACTATCAAATAATATTTTTCCAAGATTTCTTGTTCTCAATTTGATCTCACTAGTAGGAACATGAAATAGACTCACTTTGCAAGGCTTCCTTGTCATATGGAGCTTGGACATGGAACATAACCGCAGACGAGTTTCAAAACAATATTGAAGCAGTGGCCTTATGTTTTCCCCTTGGTTCTACTACACTCACCTCAAAAGAAATAACAGTAACAGGTGTGTCTGCATGTATAATCTGATCATCTGTGCAAGTTTAAAGGACTCTAAGTTCACATACCAAAAAATGACCCCAATGTGACAATCTCACAGCATCATAGTTTTTCACTATTTTATATCAATGAGGTGGAGGTTTATTTTTTTCCATTTAAAACAATTGCTGGTCATTGTGGGCATCCTGGCATTTCCATAAGGCCAATGGACCTCATGTAGGCATGCCATTTCAAAATGGTATGATGTTCCCAAAAATGTCCCCCAAATAAGGCTACTTCTTGGGGTCATCACAACATTCAGCTGTGGACATTTCATCTCCATCCGTATTTGTGGGGACAGGTAGAAACCCTGAGGAACAGTACACTACAACCCACCTGTTGCAGATATGTCATGTGAGGTATGAATATGATAGCTGCGGTGCCTTGCAAGGCTCAAAAATCAAGAATCTCCATGGATTGTTTTTTATGCTCATCCATGAGGATTTCTTATATTGCTTCATCCTTGTTTTGAGTTTGACTGCCTATAGCATTTTGACGAATGAATTCCAGTGATTCAATTTGTTTTACAAGCAACCTTGCATTTGGTTTGACTGGTCTTTGGCTCTATACACAATGGTAATTGCTTGATTTTATTCAAAGAATGAAATGTACATATATAAGCAATTACATTGATGATGTTTCCTAAAGAAACAATCAATACTTGAAGACTAAATTAGAAACTATCTAAACAAACTAAAATTACATTATTGACCATTAAATAAGTAGATATGCAAATATTATTCTAATACCCTCCCTTAATTGTCAATCTGTCAACTACACCAACTTGCCCCCTAAATTGGACAAACTTGTCTGGACCGAAAGACATGGTGAGGATGTCTTCAATTTGATTATCAGTCGGAACATACTGTAGCTATACTGATCCATCTTCTACAAGCTAGCAGATGTAATGACAATGAAGCTCACCACGCTTGGTTTGCTCATGGAAAAACTAGATTTTTGGCAAGCTTGAACACCCCTTGATTGTCACAAATTAGAGGTGAAGGACCTGCCTGAGACATATGCATGTTAGAAAGCATCCTTCGAAGCCAAAATGTCTAACAAGTTGCTTTAACAGTTCCCCCCCATTATCTAACCTAAGGATAACTATTTTTGACCTGACTCTTTTTCTACCAATACCTTAAACTTTTGAAACATACTAGACACCTCTAATTTTTGTTTAAGAAAATACACCCACATTTTACAACTAAAATCATCAACAAATAACTAAAATACTTGGACCCAGTAACTAAAGAAGTGTTCATTGGTAAACATACATTAGCATGAACAAATTGTAATATCTTGGAAGCTCGCCAAGAATCGCCATTTGAAAATGGAGTCTAATGTTACTTTCTAGCCAGACAAGCTCTGCAAACCCCGTGATTCTAAGTCTGAATCTCAAGTAAGCCAGCAAACAGATCCTCCCGATCTAGCTGAGAGAGATAGTGTATGTTCAGATGCCCATATGTTGATGCCAAAGATTGTTGATGGAAGAACTTTTTCCTATCATGGCATGCTCCTAAGAATCACCAGTGTCAGTGAATCTATAAAGACCATGATCCTCAATACCTATAGCAATTGTAGTGCAAGTGTCCTAAGTAACAATACTACATTTGTGCGAACTAAATACCACATCTAGCTAAGGAGAGTGTCCCATAATCTGAATGACGGATAGAAGGTTGAGTTCCATGTCTGGAAAGTAGTATACATTGAGGAAAATGAAATTCCTCCCTCCAAATTGAATTTACATGTCACCCTTTCCAACAACAATATAATCTTCTCCAAAAATAACTAAATCAGTGAATGGTGTGTAGTCAGTAAACGAATCTCAACGATGAGTAAAGTGGCGAGAAGCACTTGAGTCGATGTACAAGGCAGACAATTAAATGTGATTTGCTAATGACCCTCCGTACTTAGTTCAAAAGCCAAACAGTGCCAACAAACCTTCTTCACGTGATCATACTTATGGCAATAATTGCACTAAATGTTCTTCTTGGAGTTGTCCTAGGACTGACCCGAGCCTTTCTACTAAGAGATTTGACTGTTCCCTTTGTCATGAGCAAAGGAATTTTCTATGAAGGCCAATTCTATGGAAGACAAACCAGCACTACTACCAAACTGTTGTCTTCGTCGATTTTGTTGTAGGAGTTTGGTGCAAAGATCCAGAAACTTCAAGTCAACATTAGTTGAGGTAATGTTGAGTGTCTCAATAAAGTGCTCATAAGACTTCAGTAGGATTTTCCATTGTCTAACCATTAGCATCCAAATGATCACAGATGTCCTTGATTTTTGTAAGATGTTCTTACAAGGACATCCTCTCGTCCATCATAATAGAGAAACACATGTTCTCTAGAAAAAATGCACAGCTTTTGTCAGATGTTTCATGTAGACCCCTCAAATAATCCCATATTTCAGCAATCTTCTTGCATGAGGGTACATGAGACAGTTGATCCTCAATGATTGACAATTTAATGAGCATTATGGCTTCCCAATTCCGCTCATCAAATTTATTTTGATTTGGACCCAACGTTGTAGGACAAGTTGACTTGCCCTAGACAATCTGGTCAAGGCACTGATATTCAAATATGGTCATCATTCATTGCTTCCAAGTATTGTAGTTGTGGTCCTTGAACTTCTAACTACCTTCCAACATTATGTTGGTCAAAAGAAGCCACCTTTTACGCTTTTCGAGACACAAAATGAGGTGAACTTAAAGGGGCTTATTCTGATTGCACAAAACTTGAGGCACAAATCCCAATGCATAGAAAACATGGTTGCGTAATGTAGGCACAAATCCCAAGACAAAAAATGTTTGCAATACATATTTTGAGACATAGATACAAACTTTTGTTAAAAATCTAAAAAAAACCTTGAAGATCTAGAAAAAGTTGTTAAAATGGCAAACCCTAGCTAAGACAAATGAAACACTAAAAATGATTTTGAATTTGTCAAGACCCGAAACTACTCACGTTTTTTAAAAATGTGAAAAAAGTTGCAGTCAAAAATACTGAGCAAGAAACAGCAATGTCTAAATATGAAAAGTTGTAGAATATTTTCACAAAGTCATCACCAACAAAAGAAACAACTTGCGTCCAAAAAAAACGTGAGCTCAAAAACACAATAGATGTGCGCAAGCGAGCCATTGTTGCAGAAAAAACATAAAGGATGTGAGTTTGTTCGCGTCTAACCAAACACGGGTTGAAAATTTTGAAGAAAACCCCATTGCATGCCACGTGGATGAAAAACACAATCGAAAAAGCTTGTGGCTTAAAAAAAATTAGATGGAAACCCTAGGTGTGTCAACACAAGAAACCCTTCATTCACGGTCAAACAATCCCACATACAAACTAAAAACGATTGATAAACAATAACATGAATTTGCAGAAAGTGCATGGAAAACAAAGACCAATAAGGTTTCGACGAAGGGCACAAGTTTGTTCGGGTCTAAACAAATACAGGTTGAAAATTTGACGAAAAACCTCGTCGCACAACACAGATGAAAAACATAAACGGAAAAGCTTGTGCCTCAAAAAAAATAGATGGAAACCCTACGCATTACACATGTCAACACAAGAAACCCTTCGTTTGTGGTCAAACAATCCCACATACAGATTGAAAACGACTGAAAAACAATGACACGAATTTGCAAAAGGTGCATGAAAAACGAAACCAATAAGGTTTCGAAAAATTTACAATAGAAATTTCTTTGAGAAATTTTTAGAATCATAATGTTTTTCGAAAAACCTTACTCCCACTCTGATACCATGTTACACAATAATACTTGCTTGATTTTATTCAAAGAATGAAATTTACACGTATAGGCAATTACATTGACGATGTTTCCTAAAGAACCAATCAATAACAGAAGACTAAATTAGAAACTATCTAAACAAACTAATATTACATTACTGACCATTAAATAAGTAGATATGGAAATATTATTCTAATAGGCTCTTGTATGTATGAAATAGATAAGAGACCAAATATCGAAGGAAACAAATTTTGTGATTCTCACACTCTATAGCAGCCAACAAATGTTAGATGTCTTCATTGATATTAGTTGTGGCCATAACCAGCTCTCGTCTTCTTGCCCCGTGTAGCGTCATTCACTTTTGATTTCAATGAGGATGTAGGGATTATCAAGATATTCTATATTCATCTGCTATCAGTTTCCCATCCTTCTTGATATCACATCCTCTCAGATTTTGTTTATCTTTTATTCAAACTAAGACTCCCTTTTCCTTTTATATTGTTCTTGCTATTGTCTCCAAGTTTCTTTGTCTCTTCATTCACATGTTCAAGAGTAAGAAATTTACTTTTGTCACCTATCATGTGCCTTGAACAACTGCTATCAACATACCATTTATCTCCTTTGCTTCATGCATATTGAGGTGTTTAAACAAACATGGATTCTTCTTTCTTTTCTTGCTCAGCTTTCTTCTTCCAAACCTTAGTTGATTCATCCTCCTTTTTGTTAATGAACATACTCCTTATTTTGTCTTGGAGGATCAGCAAAAATAGTTCTGCAAAAACATATTATGTGCCCAAAATTGGTGCACTTGTAGTATATAATGTTATAATACATTAGGGGAGCAAATGAATTAGTTTTCCTTTTGGTGAAACCAACATTATGCCTTGTACAAATTCTACAATCTACTGCTTTGTAACCAAAATGATTGCATGACAAACAATAGCCATTAAAGGAATGACGGAACCTAGTTATACCCAGTTGTCTTTGATGAAAGGGCATCCAAAAGTTGTCCTTGTTGGCCTTTGGAGGTGGATTGTTCTTTTGTGGGACTTTTTTCTCCTCTTTCTTGTTGCCTTCCCTTTTGGTAGAACTCTTGAACCTCAATGTAGCTTTTTGGCTTTTCTTCACTTGTCTTTTAAGGCAGAACCATAGCATTGGAACATGTAACCCGTTTTGTCTTATTTTGGTTTTCACCTAAACCAATACAAATTTTAATAAATAGTGCCCTTTGTGAAATGATGAGCATCCAGTATTTTGATGCTTTTGTCAAACTTCAAGCTTTGATTTACTTGTTCAATAGATTTCTCCAACACTTTTCCTAAAGAAACAATTTCAAGCTCCTATTTTCACAATCACATTCCTTTGCCTTAAGATGATCTCTTACAACTTCATTGATCCATTTTTCCTCTTCTAATTGTACTTCCAAATCTACGGTCATCTTATCCAATTTTTTAAAACTTTGTTTAAGGTTTTCACGAGCTTCACTATCCTCTTGAATTTGTACCTTTTGTTTTAAAATTCTTTTCTAAGCTTGTTGCTTTCTCTACAAGCATAGTGTTCTTCCTCAAAATCTACTTCTTCAGCTTTATTGCACACCTATTTTTCTTCTTTCTCTTCATCCTTGACTTCCATTGTCATGAAGATTATTTCTTCTCCATCACTACTTGGACTTTCTTCACTGCTTCCCTCTAATGATCCTTTATTCCTTTCTTTATGTAGTGATCCTCTTTGTCCTCACTGCTTTCATTGTTATCCTGCAGACACTTAGAAGCAAAAAGTCTGTTCTACCACATTAAAGCATTTAAATGGTAGGTTACCTTGAATTTTCCCGAATCCTTTCTTTATCTTTCTCATGAAGTGTGCTAACTCTTCATCCATTTCATTGCATAAACTATCACTTAGTTCACATACTTTATTCTTTCCCTCCCATGATGCTTTAAAGGCAGCCTGCCTTTTTGATGGCTTGTCTTCAATCCCCATTTTGTAGGCAGTAAGAATTCCATGCAGCTCGTCCTTTGTCAATTTATCTAGATCTTTCATTTCTTCAATTGCCAAATCTTTGGAATCAAATCTTAAAAGCAAGGACCTTAGTACCTTTTGAGAAATTATGGCTTCACCAAGACCACTTATTATTTACGATCTCATCAACACACACAAAGCAAATAGGAGGCTATATACTCTTCTCCATTCATCTTGAGGCTTTCAAATTCTCTTCAATGGGTTTGAAGCTTTGCCTTTTTAACTTCTTCAACTATACCATATGTGCTTAGCAGATTTGCAGTGCATAACCTTCACAAACTCTGATTTGGATAATCCACACAAAATTCCATGCTTGACTTTTGCATTGTTCTGGCTTTACTTCTTCCCGACCTGATCCATCTGATCCATTGGATGAGTTGAAGGGGTGTGTAGCTATTTACAACAGATTGTCAAATATCATATACTAGGGCATTCAAGTAGGTCTCCATCCTTATGCTCCAAAAAGCATAATTTGTCCCATCAAAGAATGGTGTCTTGTTTGGCCCCATAAGTGCTCTTATAGATCTACATTCAAGAGGTTAGGCCATATCTGAAGGAACCATCTCTGATAACAATTGAAGAGTGCACAATTATAGTGAATTTGTCTAATAAAAAAACTATAACTTTCAAAATAAATAATCATAATGGTAATACTTTGAAATTTAATTAACCACAAACGCAAGATCTAGCAAGTATGCTGCAGAGATTCTGATTAAGACCTCTAAGGGCAGTTGGACTCAGCCCCTAGATTATGAAGGGGTTCCCTTCAGATGCAGAGTATGCTTTCAGACAGGAAATATGGCTGTCCAATGTAACAAAGGCAGAAGGCACAAGGTGACTTCTTGGTGGAAGGATGCTACCACCCAGCATTATACGGTGGAGAAGAACGTGGAGAAGACGACAGAGCAGGAGAAGAGTTTTGTTGAGGCGGTGTCTGGGGATCAATCACAGAAGCCTCGTGAGATCTTGGGTAATATGGGACAACCCACAGAGATTAATGGGGATCATGAGGGACAACACATGAAGGATAATGTTAACAACGGGGCAGAAGTGTGTGTTGGAGATGTTAAGCAGGGTAAGGGAACTGATACACCTTTGGGAAGGGAGAAATGTAAACCTGTGGGTGCTCGGGCTATGGGGGTTGATCCAGGTGCTATGAATGATCAGACCCCACAAGGGGGAATTTCGTTAGGTGGCCAATTTCAAAACTCAGTGATTGCTTCTTTGGATTGGCAAAATGATGTTGCCAGATTGGAGGATGGTTGGCAAACTGTAATTGGTAGAAAGGGCAAGAAAGATAAGAAAAACATGTTTGAAATGACTCTTCGCTCTCATGTGAAGGGAAGCAATATTAGAAATGTATGATGATGGTCTGTTTATGATCCTTAGTGAGATGTTGTTTCTCTGGGAAGGTGGAATCCCTTGATGTTTTCACCCTTGGTTTCGAGCCAAGTTCAACTCCGATAAATAATATAATTCCATTATTACCGACCAAAAAAACAGATCTAGCAAGTATGAACACAAGAAATTGATGGCATCATCATGTATTTCTATTATCAAGTTCATCTATTGGCCATCTGAACATTTTAATGCATCTATTTTGTTTTGGAATCTTCTCAGTTTTGTTGACTTGTAAAAGAACTTGGAATTTATATCACCATCCATCAGCCACCATTGTCATGATTTAGCTCTCTGATATTCTCCCTCCTTTCTTTTTTAACAAAGTCTTCCTTATGCATGTCAGTTATGATTATTTTGTACTTCACATCTGTTAACTCTTGCTCGATTCTATTTTTTCCTTCAAATGTGTTCTTCAAGAAAGTATGTTCCATTCCTTTAATTTGTTTTTGACATGCTGTAACATTTTGATGAATTCATAGTTTTTGGTTCCCATTGAGATGGGGGTTGTATCCCACCAATCTTTGATAAGGTCAATCAGATCCTCTGGATGCAACCACATTCTCTCGAATTTGTAAATACATCTTACAAGTGGGGAATCTTTCTAAATTGAAACTTCTACCAAAAAGTGGTCAGAACCAAATAAGGTCATGCATTTTTTATTCCATTATTGTGGTGAAGTTAAGCCATTGGGCAGTGTATAGAAACTAGACTATCCTTTGTGCTGTGTTGGTGAATCCCTTACGATGGTTTTTCCATGTGTAGATTCCATTTTGGGGAGTGCATGTCCCAGACCATTGCTCTCCACAAACTACCTAAAGTCTTTCATAAATTGGGGTTCCATTGTAAGCCCCCCACATCTTTTTGCCATGCTCGGCATTGCATTGAAATGGCATCCCAAGATTATTTTTTCCCCAATATGATTTACTATTTCGATACTGAGGGAGGCCCACAAGTTGACTTTATTGATTTCTAATTGGAACTTAAACATTAAATAACATAAATTCTAAATTAGAGGACCAACTTCGTACCTTGCAAATGATCCAGTTTGTTTCTACATTGATTATGTTGATTGTGACTTGTTTAGATACCACAGCACACCCATGTGACCAACCACTCCCGTAGCATCCATGAAATAGTCATTCAATCCAAAATATCGGAACTTTGAGTGATGAGCATCATAATGAGTTTAATCTCTTATAGTAATAAGATATCAATCAACATGTTCTCCATTTGGCATTTGGTCAAATGTTGTTTGTTAGGGGCATTTAAGCCACTAATGCTCCATGTGGTAATCTTCATTGCTCTCTATGAGAGGGGTGTCCTCCCTTAGATATCAGCAGGTATTCTTTGATGCTTGGCAGGCAATTTTCTTGGGCAAATTCATCTCTCCTTTGTTTGTTTGTTTTCCTTTCCTTCTTTACTTTTCCGGTATTGCAATTCAGCACTATGGAGGCTGACTAAGCGATGCATCTAGGGTCAAATGATTCCCAATTCATTGTAATTTAATTCGTCTTCCTCCAACCACTATTCCTTATCCAATTTTGTTTCCTTGTTAGGATTGTCATATTGCTTTTCACCATTCACCCTTTTTTTATCATCTATAGTTTTCTGGGGTTCAAGGCCTTGCAGGTAACCTAGGTTTAAGTTGGCCTCTACAACAATCCCAATGGTGGCCATAATGGTGGAAACCATGGATGTGCAAAATTTGAGGCAGGAATAGGGCAATCGTATGAATCCAATCCTAGGGTGTTGGATATTTCTTCTTGCCCTAGTGCTGCTTATTGCTGTGCCTCTTGTGATATGTGATTTCCAATGCATCCACCCTTCTCGGGTCTAATTATTTTTGAGCATTTTGTTACATTATCATGTGAAATCTCAATTCAGTTCTAATGTTATTTAATGTCCTAAAAGTTTCCCTATTTTTAATAGCCATCCCCTAAAAATGGCCTTCACAAAATTCATCCCAGAAATATGCTCGCCCATCCCCAGCCATCCCTGTCTTGGAGACTTAGTGTATCACAGCAAAATTTCCATGGGAATGACAAATGACATTAGTCCAGATAAGGATTTTAGTATGAATGCCACAGATATGAGTGCATTATGCAAACATAGTAGACGAGGCTCATGGTAGATACATAATTTTTGTGAAGCAACATATTCGAGTTTTCTGAATAACCAAGAACTATATGGTTGATGTAGATAGGATTACCAAGTGTGCATGTAAAAAAGATGAGTCATTTTTATTACAATACTACAAAAATGTGAATATCCATGAATATAATCCTTTAAACAAAATTACAAAGTTCACTCAGCATTCAATTACTGTTTCTTTAAACAAATTCAGGTTAAATAAAAAAAACCTCCACTTACAACTTCATTCTCAGTTTGAATGTACTCCACAAAAGATCCAACTGCCCTGAAACAGAAAACAATTATGTTTAGACTTTTAAATTTCAACCCAAATCAGACAAGTTGATGTCTGACAATATATTAAGACATACAATTCCAAAATAGGAATCTTTGAATCTCTGATTTCCACAGGGTAATCCATTAAGATAAACATTATTTAGTACCTTCTAGAAAGCCACAAAACAATTGATGCCTGACATTATCTTAGCTTGTCAGGAATCTTTTAACGACTATAATCTACATTCCATAGGAAATCCACAAATATAAACATTACTTAGCACCATCTAGAAGGCCATAAAATAGTATACTATGCAAGTTGCAATAACTTAACTACAAAATTGGCACTCACTTCAAAGCAGCAATTCTAACACGATTGCTGTTTTCGTCTTGCAAGGATTTTACAAATATTGATTGTAGTGTAGAAAAATGTGGTCTCAAAACATCTCCAATTGTCTCCGTTAAAGAGCTGAAGAGAATTAATGCAACCTGACAACAAAAAGGCAAATGGAGGATTTAATCATCTAATGTGAATGCAGACGCAATAAAAGAAACTAAAAAGAGAAGTCACTTTCCAGTATCATCGACATCATAAGAGCCTGGCTAATGATGCAGTTGACAATTGAATTATGCAAAGCACATATAGCTCGCTTGCCTCACATTCAAGTACATGCATGCATGGATAAACACACGGAACTGATCTATATAAACCAAAACAGCTTGTTATTACTTTCCCTTATAAATGCATACACCTGAAGACACACACACACACAAAGAGACTGTTCTGAAATCCCATGCTGATAGACCAACTATTAATGTGGAGAAGGTATTGCAAAAATGTAAGCAATTGTCTTGCACTTCGAAATATTAAGTCTTGAGACAATTTCCAATTGCTAATTCTCTTTTTAGTTCACTGATACAAAACTCATATGAACCGCCAGGAAAAGAGCTTGCTCACAGTCCTCCAACAAAAACCCAGAGCACATCCTTAAAAATGTTAAATATTACAAACCCAACCAGTTACAGATGAAATCAAGTTAAATGTCAAAAGTGTTGGTCTAAAATGCAGTCACACGAATTTGAAATGGTATATTGTGAATAAGCTTTACATCGTAATTGGTTCTTAATGTATCTTTAAGTAAGGTGATATCTTCAACATAGACTCTCTATAAGGCATCCCACTTGTATCAGTGCAAGAAACTTAAATATATCCAAGACTTATTTTGACCTTATAATATACAAAGTTTAGATTTGCTTAAAAATATAGGTGATTATAGAATACATTTTTCCAAACTTATTTTAACCTTAAAATACACAGGTTTAGATTTGCTAAAATATACATGTACTTATGAAAAACTCTAAGTTTTGCTTTAGAATTTCTTTCTTTTTCTTCAAAATTTGCCTACACTACATAGTACATATATTTCCTATATTTTGAACTGAAAAATTCACCATTGATTTGAAACTTGGAAAATTTTGAAATTCCTTTAAATTTTTCCTGCCATACAAAATCACTATGCATGTCAAATCCGTTTTTCAATGACATTAATAAGAGTGCTGTTAGAAAAGCATCAAATTATTATATGTCAATGGACCCATTTCTGTGATGCATGGTATATGTGCACAAAATTTAGACACGCTACTTAAAAACTGTGAGATTGTTATGCCTACCATTTAAAATGTAATGGCATGTGCCATATACAAGCAACATGGGGCATCCCTGATGGTGGCAAAGGCGGTGGTTTTGTGGGGGACAATTTCCCCAAAGTCTCCAAGTCTTGGAAGCGTCCCACTACAAGAGACGTGGATTTTTTTTACAGAGGGGGGGAGGGGAAGGACCGTGTCCCAATGGAACTATGAAATTTTCTGAATTCCGAAAAAAAAGACTCCCCAAACAAATCAAATTTTCCAAAACTGATAACTATGTCTTTTAGCCTGGTCCTCCTAACTCTTCCCCCAGAGAGGATTAAGGGAAGGCCCCTCTAGCTGAAGGGCATGCTGATAAGGAGGGATTTATTCCTGCAAACCCCGCAATAAGGGCAGAGAACAGAAGAGAACTTGGATGGACAAACAGAATGATGGAACTTTTAACAGGTTTGATGTTTCCGATGACTTGGTCCAAGAAGAGGGTATCCCAGATGAATTATCCTCTAGTCCTAAGTTACAGGGAGTGGTATTAAGAAGGAAAAGAGAAGGGAGATCAGACTTTATCTACAATAGCTCGATAGGATGGGCAGATGGTTACAAATGCTGCAATTTTGAGGGTTTCAGCTTCTCCTTCAGCTAAGGGGGCCTTGGAATATGGGAAGAGCAACAAAGCTTATCCTGCTTCAGGCCTACAACAGAAAACCCTTAAGAAGGGGCCTTTAGAAAAACCTTCAAGGAGTGGACGTCAGACAGATCAAGAGAAGATCAAGATCATTGGAGATACATTGGTTGAGTCGGGGTTTGTGAAACCCATTGATTCCCACTTCTCCCAACCCCATGAATGATTGTTTTATCATGGAATGTAAGGGGTTTGTGTTAGACTTGTTGTCATTGATGTCAAAACTACAAATTATTACAGAATATATATCTTCCTGTGATTGAGTATAACTTATGTATTTCAGATTGTATATACTGATGAATACAGTTTTGCTTCTATCTGAATATATCTTCACAGAACAGAGGTTTTAAATTAAACAGCTCCCAGTATAGTTTGAACAAAGGTTGTCGGGCAAACTAGCAAACAGGGAGGTCTCTCTTGGCCGTTTGTCTCACGTTGTTGGTTGTCGGCCTCAATTAACAAACTCATTCTGGTAGCCACCTGTAAAGACAAAAGATAAAACAAATATATTTATACACACAATAGTTTGCTTGTTGCTTCACGGTATTGTATCAGGCAAGTAGGGAGGACTCATTGGTCAGTCACGCAAATACTTTTTAAAGGAAATGACGCCCTTAAGTGGAATTTGAAAGGTCTAAACAATCATGGCCACGTCACATGCCATCTCCAAACATGACCATGTCACATGCCAATAAGATGTTGGCAAGCAATGGTAACTTCAGAAACGTCACATGGCACAATGGTTGAGCGGCAGTAACTTTAACAGTGTTTCAAGAAAAGCTTGCATTCAGGCACGATAATCTTTACACAGCAACCATTTTGAATGCTGACTCATAATCACAGAGAACAAAGAGGATATATAGTGCGACGATAATAAACATAATCAGAAAACAAGAAAAAGAACACGACATCAGTTTTGGAATTATAGCAGTTTCAAAACACGTGGATGTGAGAGATAGTTTTGTTGTCTAAAGCCAATATCAATTAAATTAACTTCATATCGGGCAGTTGTATTGACGGTGAAAATAAAATATGCCAAAGGTCACGATGAAGCAGTGGCAGTTGAAAAATAAATTATAACTAAACACAAACTGCTCTACCATTGGTCAACTATCTATCTATAAATATTCATCCATTTGTTCGATGCAAAGGACAGAGTCTTTATTGACAAATATATACTGGTTGATAAAGCATAGATGTTTTGTGAATGTGTAATTTCTGTCTAGAAGATAAACGAAATGAGAAAAAGTTGTGTGAAGAAGACTCATTTATTGCAGAGAGGGATTGTAAGAGTAAAGCATTCCGAAGATTGAAGATCAAATACAGAAGCACTTAAAGGTTAGCATGTTGACAAGAAAATAAAGCGATCTGTAAGGCAGGTTTAGTAGTTCTATCATTCCCTTCTGTTTTGAGTTTGTCTAAGTGAAGTCAGAATCAGAATTCAAACCAAATTATATTGCAGAGAATGTTTTTAAGGATTAAAAGAGGTCCTATGTTTATCATTTTCAGTATTACTTTTTGAGTGATATTATCTGAATTCAGTCTGAAGATATTTTACAGTGACTTGGTCAGAATTAAACAATAATCTCAGTTCATTCTTATTTGCACAAGGAGAATCACAGAGTTGTAAAATTGTATCAAAATGCTTTAAACGTGAATTGAGATGTAATTTGATCCTTAAATCATGTTATTGGGTTGGTGGTTGAGTGGGTGCTCTGTTTTGTAAGAGTTGTTGCTCTAAGAGTAGGGGTTCATGCTCCTAAGGGTTGGAGCCCTTAAATATTGTAACTGGATTTAAATTTGTGAGGCTGGATTAGGACAGTAGATCCTAGCAGCGATTCTCCCCGTGGTTTTCTCCTGCATTGGGTTTCCACATCATATTCTTGTGTCTTGCTTCTTCATCTCATGGTGCTTTACTTATGCTTTCTTATCTTGCTTTAGTTTTGCAACACAATCTAAAGTAACTACATAAAGGTTGAAATTCAAAAAAGAATTGAAGATATAGTTACTACTAATTCACCCCCCCTCTTAGTAGTAACTTGTGTTCTACAGTTTGAATAGCACCCCTAGACAAAAGGTTGTTCAGGATTTGATTGCTTCTCATTTTTCTGATATTGTTTTTATTCAAGAAACTAAATTAACAATTGAAGGTATGGTAAATAGAGCTTCCAGCATTTGGTCTCGAGGTGTATGTCAGTGTATTGGTGCCCATGGAAATTCAGGTGGAATGACTCTCTTTTGGGATCCTAGAAGGATTGTCGCTCAACAGTGGAATTCATGTTGATCCTCTCTCTTCATGGTTGCCACTAGTTTGGATTCAGGTGAAACTTGTCTTTTCACTAATGTTTATGCTCCTACTGATATGTCGGGCAAGTCACAGCTCTGAGTCCGTGTCAGACTTGTTCATTCTCCGATACCCTTTCTTCCTTGGGTTATCGCAAGAGACTTCAATGCAGTGTATAGCTTGGAAGAGAAAATATTGGGTGTGCCTAAGTTGGATCCTTCTACCACCGTCCTTAATCATAATATAGAGTTCTTAAATGTTATTGATGTCAAGTAAAGGTATCTACACTTGTAATAATAGGAGACGGGGAGTGGAAGCAATTTTTGAGAAACAAGATAGATTTCTTGTATCCTGATCCGGTTGAGCGATAAATGGAACACTAGTTCGAAGATCTTGGATTGGAGAGGGTTTGATCACTGGCCGATTAAAATCTCCATGCTACCTCCTAAAATCTCAAAGACTCCCTCTTTTAAATTTCAGCTTATGTGGTTGCGAGGTCTTTCTCTCCATCATTTAATGACTGATTGGTTGTATAAAGATTGAAATATGTAAAGTATAAGTTTAAGAGATGCAATAGACAATGTTTTGGAAACCTTCACTTCAACAAAATGGCAGCGCAAGCTCAGCTTGATTCTATCACTCGCATAATCCATGATCAAGGGCTTTCCTTCAATCTTAGTAGGGAAGAGTCTAGGGCAGTTAAGGAACTAGAAATGGGAACTCCAAGAGGAGCTCTTCTGGAAACAGAAGTCTACAATTGATTGGCTTTAGGAAGGGGATGGGAATACTGCTTTCTTTCATAATTTTGTCAAAGCTAGAAGGAATGGCAATCTCATTACCTCTATTGTTTCTTTGAAAGGAGCTCAACATCTTCTTTAGATGAGATCTCTCAAGAATCTTTTCATTATTTATCTTCCTTGTTTACAAATGATTTGCATTCCTTTGCTGCTTTCCAATGAAATGAATATGGCTCTCGCTCGTCCTATCTCGCTGCATGTAGATGTTTTTCATATGATAAAAGGTAGCTCTAGGTCCTAATGGCTTCCTGATTGAATTTTTTCAGGAATTTTGAGAAATTATTAAGCATGAACTTTCAACAGTAGTTCAAGAGTCTCATAGAATAAGCAGATGTTAAGAGCTATGAATGCTACTTTTATACCTCTAATTCCTAAAAAAGAGAACGTGAATAGAATTGATTAGTTTAGACGCATTGCACTTTGCAATGTGGTTTACAAGATTGTCACTAAACTGATTGCTAAAATACTCAAGGTGTGCCTCAAAGATTTGATCTCTAATGAGCAAGGTGGTTTTGTTATGGGTAGACATATTCTTGATGGAATACAAATTGCTGCGGAAACCATTCATTCTATGGTGACTTCCAAAGAAAAAGCAATGTTTATAAATCTGGACATGACAAAAGCTTATGACAGAGTTAAGTGGGCTTTCTTACAGAAAATTCTGTTGGCTTTTGGATTTTGTGGGGATTGGGTGGAATGGGTCATGAGTTGTGTCTCTTCCACCCCCTTTACAGTTATGGTCAATGGAGAACCTCCTGAGTTGTTTCAGGCTTATAGGGGTCTTTGGCAAGGGGATCCTCTTTCTCCTTATCTGTTCATCATCATGGCTAAGGGGTTAGGTACATTTATCAAAGACAAGGTTAGACAAGGTATGATTCAAGGCTGGAATTGGGTAAATAGTCTGCTTTCATACTCTCATCTCTAGTTCGTTGATGACACTGCTCTGACGGGCAGAGCCGATATCAATGAAGTTGTTAATTTAGGAAAAGTCTTCTATTTTTTCCTTCAATACTCCTCAGGCTATTCAAAACAGGATTGCTCCGATTCTCAGATTTCAAACTGGTTCTCTTCCTCTGGTCTATCTTGGGATTCCCCTTGGTATGAGATCTCAACTTAGAAAGTTGTTCTATATAAATTCCACAAGAGAGTTAGTCACTGAACATGTAGATGGCTTTTGTCTGCTGACAGTTTGACTCTTTTGAAGTTATTGGTGCAAGCTCTCCCTAATTACTTATGTTTTGTGCATGTTGCCCCCTCTACCTTTGTGAAGAAGTTTCATGCTTTCTCTCATCAATTTCTTTGAACAAGAAATTTTCTTTCTTCTAAATGGAGTCTCATTAGATGGGATTTAGTCTATAGGCCAAAGCAAGAAGGTGGTGTTGGTCTGAAGCCTACGGGTATGATTGGACAAGTTCTGGCTGCAAAGTTATATTGGAGATGATGCACTTTTCAAGATCAAGATTGGGCTAAAATTCTCACCTAGAACTACCTCAAGGGAGTTAATAGTCCAGATGTTCCCTAATGTAGTTTGTTGGGGAAGGGCTCTATGATCTAGGACACTCTTAAAAAAGGTGGAAAACTCATCAAAGAGGGTCTCTTTTGGATCTGCAAATGAGGTACAAATGCTCGTTTTTAGCATGACTCCTAGGATGGTCATCCCCCAATCATTTCTCAGTTTCCTCACCTTCAACCTTTGTGTAATTGCTTGAGTGAGGCTGATTGGAATAGGGTGGCAGATTTTAAAACCACCAGGCACAAGAGACATTTTGAAGTTACTTGTTGGAAAGAACCTCATGAATGGCCTATTGGGAGCTCTGAAGGGAGTCAAAAAGAACTAGCAAGGATTTTAGCTGATAGACTTTGCAATGTCCTTGATTGTAGGGATGCTTTGGCTTGGAGTCCACATCCAAAGGGCAAATTTTTGGTTGCTTCCAGTTACATGGTTTTGGATGGTGAGTTGCATGGTTGGGAAGGGTTGCCCTAGTGGAAGTAGATTTGGAATAGCTTTTCTTGGCCTAAGTGCAATTTTTTCTTTGGCTAGTTGCCCAAGATAGATGCCTCACCTAGGAGAAATTGACGAAGAGAAGCTTTCAAGGCTCATCAATTTGTGTTCTTTGCAAAAATAGTGAAGAAAGTACCTCATCTTTTCTTCTAGTGTACATATTCGAAGGAGATCAGACATCAATGTTGGGGAGCATGGAACCATGTTTGTGTTCATGCTACCTCTTTGGTTGAGTTTTGGGAAAGTTTGGGTCAGCCTCCAACTAAGACTACTTTTCTCTAGGCAGATTGGGTTATGTTGTAACCTAATCACACATCGCCCATCAAAGATTTTACCCCTATCTTTTATCTGCTTGGCCCTTTTGGTTTTTTTTGGTCTGCCCAGTAGCTCTAGCTCTAGTCTTCAAAAAGCCCTCATGTTCTAGCTGAGAAATGATATGTTTTGATGGGGTCCTAAATTGAGTTTTGTCCCTTGCATTTTCATGATTTCAATTTTGAATTCCCTCCTGACTCATGATTAGGAAGTAATGTGTTGATCTTGAATCCTTTGAAAGTAAGCTAGTAAATTCCAAGTCTTTGTGAAGCCTCTGTTTTAACATTTCGATTTATTGATGAATAAGGAGACAATCTTAAAGGGTAATTCAAGAAGGGGGACTATCAATAAGTCTAAGTGAGTGACAAGGGGTGCGAAAAGCATCTAGAGATGAACATGAAAATCACTAAGTTTGAAATCATTCCTATGCATTCAAGGAAGAGAGCATGGAAAAATGATCATGGTTACATTGAAAAGTGAGCTATGGATCAAACCTAGCACCAAAAGGTTCAAAAACATAAAATACAATGTCCACGGGCCCACCCAAATCGCGCCCAGGCACAACTATAGCATGGTCATGGAAAGATAAATGTAAAAGATAATCCACCACTGGCCCCAATACACACTCTAGCGCATTTTGACAAAAGTCAAGGAACAATGCCAAACAAAGAATCTGCAATGGGTCCCCTATACACACGAGTACGGAAACAACAAGGTCAAGGAAACATTCCAAAATAAACAATTTGCTATCACCTCAAAACTGCGCTCGGGCGCATATTAACATTCATGAAGGTTTAAAAAGAAATAAAAGTTTATCAGTATGTCGAATACGCGTTGGAGCACAAGCCAAGCTTGGTCAAGATTCTTAAAAGAAAAGAATGCAATGACCTCCAAAACATGCCCAACACAATCGGCGGTGAAGGAAGTAATTCTTCTAAGACTTCAAAACAAATGAATTCTCCGTATTACCTTGCGTGTCTCCCAAACAGTCATCAAATGCACCGAATTGAAGAAAAATGGGGAATATGCTTAGAGCATATTTCCAGTTTTGTCAAGAAAGCAATCAAAAGAATCGCCAAAATACATAAGCTAAGGAATGTTCACAAAGTGCAAGAATCTGGAATGGGCCTTCACAGTATGGTAGAGTGGTCAAGCCTCTAATGTCCTCGTGAGCACTGTTATGTCATGAGCTGATTCTCTTAAGACGAGAAACCTGTCTCAAATTACCAAAGTATCAGAAAACTTTGTCACTTACTCACACTCTTAAGAATGGTGCTTGTGCTTGAGAAACTAGTGTCGGGACCAGTAGCACAAATACCACATACTCACAAATGGACAACAAGTGAGAACTCTGCAAATCCCCCCCCCATACGCATCCGGCATGTTTTCGATTGAGTGAAGGAATTCTGCAATGATTCAATGAAGGTCCGACAAAGACCACCATACATCCAACGCACTCTCTCAAGGTCATGGAATGCAACAAATGAGAGATTGTATGAAGGATAAATATCCACGGCGGATACAAGCAAGCACACCCAACACAAATCTCATCAACTCACGGAATGCTATAAATAGAAAAGTCTATTATGAAGAGAGAAACGTGGAGCGCGAAATAAAGACAGGTCAAGGAAAGATGATTTTTTTTTCTGCTATCACCACCAAATCGCGCTCCAGCACGAATCAAGCTAACTCAAGGAAATTTCCAAAGCATCAAAAAATCCAGCACATCCCTCCAAATGCACTAGAGCGCATTCGCAACAAAGTCATGGAATATTTGGAAACGAAAGAAAATCCTTCATCTCTACCCTAATGCGCTTGAGCGTAGGCTAGCAGAGTCAACAAAGTTTTTCCAAGACAAATAAAATCCTTCACTCATGCCTAAACGCACTCAAGCACGTATTCTACATAGTCAAGGAATTTTCCAAAATAAAAAGAATCCACATGCCCCCCAAAAAACGCGTCTAGGCGCGGTTCCACCTTAGAGAAGGAATGATGCAAAGTGAAATGTCTAAGACACACTCTTGAGCGCAATGTCATTAAGGTCAAGGAAGTTTTATAAAAGTTTTTGGTCCTCCACAAAAATGTATACGCACTTGGGGGGATGTGTGAAAGAACACAGGATAAGAAAGACATGGCAATTTGAAATTCCTTACCCATAAAATTATGCACTCATACTCATAGGGAAGGAAATATCAAAGCCCTTGGAATATGCTCAATATCGCAAATGAATGTAGGCTTTGGGCAAATAAATAATTAAATCTCCTCCATTATAAGGGTACTCATTTTGGGGTATCGAATCAATCCTTTAGTAATATGTATGGGACCGAAAATAAAGGTTAATGGGGTCAAGGAAAATTGATTTTTAAAAAATATTGAAGTCTTTCTCATCTACGCTCTATAATGCTAAGTTGTGCAGAAGTCGAGTGATTAATTTCAAAAATGTGAAAATTTCCCAAGGTTCAGAGAGGGAAATGTTTTAAACTCAAAATGATATCATAGGGAAATGGCAAAGAAATTGATGTGATGCCCATGGTAATACTGTTAGAAAGTAAAGTCCACCAAGATAATTGAGAGGGGGGGGTGAATCAATTATCTAATTAAAATAACTCTTATTAACCTAATTAGATCTGAAACATGAAATTAACAAAAACATTAACCATAAAAAGATAACCATACACAGTGACCCCAGATTTGTTAACTAGGGAACCTCTTGATCAGAGTGTAAACCCCGGTAGGGATGGTACCAACAAAAGATGTACTAATATGAAAATTCCTTGTGAGAGGATGGACCCTATTAGGAGTCTATGAAATACATTCAATACATATTAGTCCCTATGAGGAGACTTTGAATCGCTATGAGGAGATTCCAACCCTATTAGGAGTTGTGGAAGGCAGAAGGACCCACTGTCCAAACAGCTTCAAGGGCAAGATCACTGAACACGCTGTCCAACTAATCTTTGTATTATCCGAACAGAATAATACCAAATATAACTGATCTCAGCAACTTTTCTTCTCTCTTCTGATCGTGCTTATGCCGCACCAAATGCTTTCCAGATTTGCACACTTCACGTCACATAACAATCCCTCATATCGCTTACTCGCATTATTTCACATTTCACAACTTGTTTTCTCACATAATCATATATACAATCAAGGAAACAATCCTTCCTTTATACCGTGCTCAATATTTCATAATTGAGTGGGCCAATTAGGCTTTACCAATTACAAAATATAATTCATTACACGTTACATAATATTTCCATAATTACACAACACTGTCGACTCACAAACTTAGTAAATCTTCACACGTGCAACCTCTGAAAATGTTGACTTAGCCAGGTCGCCTTCGCAATGTCTTCAACCTCTGTATAACTCCGCTTGTCCAGATTCTATCCCTATTAGGAGATATAATCCGATTACCACAAACCGCTTCTCAGGAACTTTGTCAGAATACAGTTTCCACTAGATCTCTTATAACTATCACCATTCTTTGAATTTTCGTACGCACTCTTGACCATCTCATTAGGACACTATGAAAAATACGTCCTCAACTCCGCATAACCTCATCTACAATTATCTGTGTGTGCTACCTTAAACTCTGTTAATCTTTCACTATAAACAGTATGTTGACATCAATGACAAACACAGTCATGAATGCAACATGTGATCGCTCGAGTAATGTTACAATACTCCCCCATAGGACATATTCAGCATTCATGCTAACAAATACTTTGGTAAAAAGAAGTAAATTCGTTAAACAATGAAATTATTATAGACCCAATGCAAAGATAAATTCATCGAGTGTGGAAAACATAGGTCCTAGTCAAAATGGTGGCAATGATCAAAGGGCAAGCGAATGGATTAAAATCCAAGTTGAACGGAAAATTGGGAAATAAATCAATTTTTGGATTTAAGGTAAAAATTAATTCAATATTGAATTTTATATTTAATATTTAATTAATAAACAATTAAAAGGTGGTATAAATTGATCGAACTTGAAAATTGGAAAATAAATATTTGATTTTTTTTGTTGAATTGAAGTTTGGAAATTTTGTTGTCCAATGTTGCCTAAGTGAAGAAATTCTACCCCCTTTAAATCCGTACCCATGATGAAAGTGTACCTAATGAAGGAAAATGTTGAGAAAAGAATCTTTGAACAAGGGAAGAACTTAACAGGTGACTTTAAAAGAAAGGAGGGGAAGGCGAAGGAATTTGGAAAGAGAAAATCACTTTCTAGAGGGAAAGTGCAAAGTTCATAATGAATTTTCAGAATTTTGTCCTCTAGAGTCATAATACTAAGGACGTCTAAATTTGAAGGGATCCAATTCGAGGCACTCAAGGTTCAAATATCAAATTCAAGTGTAGGTATTTACAAGGAAGTATGTAACATCTTGATTTTCTTCCAAAAGGCCAAGGGCACAATTAAGTAGTTCTGCATGAAGAAATAAAAAAATGACATAATCAACAACGAAGGATTCCAATCCATAAACTTGCAAACAAGTACAAGAAAGAAGAGAATGATCAAAGGGAGATATTTTCAAAAGGTGTTACAAGATATGCAAAAACCAAAATTTTATTAATCAAGAGTAGCATAACCTATTACATTCTACTGAATATCTCATGGAAAGTAGTCTTCAAAACTTGCCAATCACTAACCCATGACTTGTGTAGATTTTCCATAATAAGTATCTGTCCATGAAGCAAAAATGTTAATTCCTCAAATCCATCAATTGTGCTCACAAATCGAGGTGTTAAGAATTGCTCAACTTCCTGCAAACTCTATTGTAGGATATCCTTTTTAGTAATCAACACACTCTCTAGCTCCATCAGATTTTCAATCCGTTTATCCTGTTTTGTCCTGTAAATCTTCAATTTTTTATTTATCTTTCCTATCTCAATTCCAAAAGATGTTGCAGTCATATGAATGGGATCAAAATTTTGTGACAACAATTTCAACAATACTGTGCTAACTTTTCTAATCTTTTCTTGACATACTCTTTTTTTGCTTTACCAATAGCTGCATCCTCCAAACTTTTCATCTCATCATTGGTGGCAGTGACTAGATGTGCTATTGTTCCATTGGAGTAGCCTTGTCCTCATAATTTACTTCAAGCATAAGATCAAACAGTATATCACTCGCCATCAAAACTACTTGAGCTTATCCTTCTTGGCCATTGCAAAATTGATCATTTCCTCAGGGCTCATTGTGCTTAAGTCTACTTGTCCCTTGATTGGTATATCATCATCATCAATGCTCATCTTGGACAGTGAGGAAGGTGTTGTCTTTTCTTGTTCTTTCTCTACAATTACCTCATCTTGGTTTACTTGCACTTTATGTTGATCATCTGTAGGAACTTTAACTTGTTCACCATCGATCATAGCTTGACCGATACCCATGTTTACTGGTTCGTCTTCCTTTAGTTCCTCGTGTTCATCTTGTGTATCCATGTGCATCATGTATCTCCATAGTTGGGATATCTGTGTTGTCCATCTCATCTCTTATTTACTCAAGTATGACCCTCACACTGTCAATAGTAAAACCCTCGTATGTTTGAGTAACCATTGGATCACCTTCTTGTTCTTTTACCGGTTCCTCTTCATGTTCTTCATCCTTTGTATCTTCAATCAATCCCAAGTCTTTCATCAGGATCTCTTCAGTTTCATCCTGAACTCCAAGAGACTCCCGACATAAGAGTCTTGTTAGTCTCTTCTTTGTTTTGAAAAGTGGTCTTGTCTCTGCAAGTATCTTCTTCATTTCTTCTTCTGGCATTTTCGATTGTAGTTGCAATAGAACATACTGAATTAACTCCTTGTCATGTCTAATAGCAGTATGCCACCTAGCATCAAGTTTATTATACAAGGAAGTGGGTATTTGTCTTTGTAACTCCATCAAAATTTTGCTAAACTTATTCATGTTGTACACTACAGCATCTTCAATCGGTTCTTGTTCCTCCTTATCAAATTTATCATAATACTTGTTAACTCCAACAAGTATACCATATTTCTAAACATTTTAAACGATTGCATCAACAAAAACTACCTTACCAGTTGCACACTCAACAATCTTAGTAGTGGGGGAACCTACTCAACAATCTAAGTAGTGGGGGAACCTACTACTTTAGGTTTCTTGCCTTTTGCCTTAAGCTCCTTTTGCTCTTTCTCTGATTTTGTCTCTTTGCTTTTTCCTTCTTTCTTTTTCCTGTTGCCTTCTTTGTGATATGTGTCTCCTTGACTGGTAAAGTTTGAGACTTAATAGTCTTTTTAGGTTCTTTGGCAGGTGGAGAGGATTTCTCCTTCTTCACAGCAGTAGCACTTCTTGTTTGCCGACCGGTTGAGGCACTACCGATTGCACTAACAGTTTCAACATCTTCATCTTCTGTTGTACCCAATATGCTAGCTTGCTCAGCAGCATGTTTAGCTCTAGCCTTCTCAATTTGTTCTTTTGTAAAGCCTTTCTGAATCATAAATTGTTCAACTTCCTTTCTCACTTTCTTCCCAATAACTAGTTTCATCAAGTCATTGTGCATTTGGAGTTACCTCTCTTGAAATGTCCCAAACCTTGGAGTCTTGGGATCTACCAATTGAGCTAACAGGTTCTCTGCATACATAACCGGAATATCTCCATCTACCTCATAACCCATCAGGTCCTTGGCTCAATTGCTTCCATCAAACAAGTGTCAGTATCAACGATAAAGTAAATAGTGTCCTTGTACTTTATCAACAATTTCAGAAGGTATCCTTTCTCTTTCATGCATCTTCTTCTGAAATTCCTTGAAATATCCCCAAACCTTGCCAACGAAATCACTTCCTAAGATTCTGATGTTGTTATTTATCTGAATAAAGGTTGGACTACCTATAGTCCATGCAATATCACCGATATTGGGGAAGATGTTTTGGAAATAGAAAAATAAACACAATCACTTGACCATATATGATTTTTTGTCTCTTATCATTTTTTATCTTCTCAAGATTCAACATTAGTTGCTCTCTCATCACTTCAACCAAATCGTAGTCAGTGTTGTATGAATAGCACCACCAGGTATGCTATTCAATTGACTAGATTGGTAGACATTGTAACCTATGACCATAGCTGCATATTTCACCTCTTCATCTGTAATGTCATTCACAATCATTGCATGACCATCCCACTTAGATTTAGTCAAATTGATTACTTCTTCTTTGGGTATAGTGCGAAGAACAGGTACTTCACCAGTGGAACATAGACCGGTTACAGCACAAATGGCCTCTTTTGTTATTTTATGTGATCGGTCTAGCCACATGAACTGATCATGGATTCTGCTTAAAACATATCTGATCTGATCCTCTTCAAATTCATCAGCATAGTTGACCGCGTGATGAAAACCTTTATCTGCTATGCATTTATGTTCATCTTTCAATACTAAGTTATCATCACATAATTTCCTGTATTGTTCAAAGATTACCCCTAATCCTAGATCTTCCAATTTGCAATGAATGTAAGCTCTAACATCCTCAATGTGCAGAACACTATAAGGCACACTAGTTAGTCAAAACCATTGGTACAGATAAATTCTACATGAAGAAAGTAGGTAGACCTCACTGTTTTGCACTCTTCACGATTCAGCTTTTTAGCCCCTGAAAACACCCTCTAAAGTTCACCTATATTTTTGACATTCCTACGAAGATTTGTTGCTGCAAAAAATCAGCACACTTCTGACTAAATTTTGGAACCATTTCCTTACCATGTGTGGCAACGGGGTATTTAAATTATCATTTGTTTTCAAGGTTTTAAAAGGTCTCCCATCCCTATCATAACCTGCTATGGTCACGCCAAATGAACATTATGTGGTCTCACCTGCCAATCAATGGATCCAGTCAGCATTCAGCTGCATTTGTGAAAGTCAGATCTATGAAGCACACCTTCCATGTCATAGCTTAAATAATTTTTCACATAGCAACATACTTGAATTCAAGATTGACTCAGTAAACTAAAAAGCATGGTACCATTCCATTTGAATAACATTGACTTGACATCCTATAAGTACAAATTGAATTCAATCACCTATGTTTTAAAATGGGAAATGAATCTCAGCAAAAAATCAAGAATTAAATAACAATGTACTAGTTGTGAAAACAGTGAAAAATAAGAAAAAACTAATTTGTTATTGCATGTCAAATATAGTGTGTATAGATTTAAAAAACATTATACATTATAAAATGCTAATTATAAAAAATTGCATTGGACAAAAAGTCCATATCGCATAGACAACATCACTGTACCAGACAAGACAGGAAGGACCTTGGCTCTAGTTTCCATAAAATTTGCACATTCATATCGGAGGAGCACAAAAAACTATTTTTAAACCCCACTTTTCAGGGGGAACAGGACTTCGTGCTCCAGTTACTTTCCTTTGGCCCTTCTCACAGGGAATCAAATTCGTTTTATGCAGAAGCCATTGCTGACCGCATGGAATTCATCAAACTGTCTTCTTCCAAACAGGAAGGCTGATGTCATCTGATATGGATATTGTTCTATACCAAGCAACAGCATAAATTTGCATTGCAGGGCTTCTTCTTAAAGCAGAAACAGTGCCCTATGAGTTGTATGGGATCTCTTCAGTTTGATACTCACGGCAATTATCTCCACCTTATAAGGGGCCCAATTCCTTATTCGCTCAAGAAGATAATAAGATACTGTCTCTATTATGCTTTATGTAGATTCTATCAAGATTTTCAAAAGATGGAACTATTTTTCCAACATAAAGGTAAGGAAGTAATTCTACAAGGTCTATCAAATAGATCCCCAAGGGTTGCATCTATCTATAGGAAGGAGAATATAACAAACAAGATTACTAGAACAAGTAAAGACCTTTATTATAACCACCCCTTGATCCTAAATTAACCAATGAAAGGAAAGGAGAAAATTGAATGTGGACTAAAAGGATATAACACTATTCAGAAGAAAAGCATCACGTTTAAGGACGTAGATGTGTGTCATGCTTCAAATTTTCATCTTAATATACAAAAAGCTCATCTCTTTCCTTGACTTGAAGAGATATCCATGACATTGTGCAAATATAATGCTAACCAATCAATTTCTTGCAAATACGATTGATGTTGTGCAATTACAAGACGACCTTTTCATTTCTCTCAAAGGATGAGAGAACTTGTCTTGAAATTACCACCCTTGGGAATTTCCAATTCAAGGTTATGTAATGAGATAACTCACTTTTGAATCAAAGGCAAAAATAAATCCTGGTTCAAATTTGCAACTTGTAATAATATCAGAGTAGCAAAGGGAAAGTTGAAATCTGAAATAGATCTTGATAAAACAATTCCAAGGAAAAGTTAGAAGTTTCACAGATGAAGCCATTTCCTATTGAGAGTTGTCTTGAACACTCTCTCCATGAGCATCCCAATGCAAAATTGTTTAAAGACGAGCAATCTTGGGAAGGGCAGCCTGTCATGCCCCACCAAAGAAAGGCAGATCACAGACAGTTATAAATAATAAACTTAGTTAATAAAATAGAAAGAAAGATAGGACCAACTCGGGTAAAAAAGGGCAGCGATAAAATAAAGAGGCTGACTAGAATTAAAATGCCAACCAAAGGGCCCAACTGAGATCAATTAGAGGCGGCTATTATTAAATAAAATAGTATGTAAAGGCAGCGGTCCATAATGAAGGAATATGACTCATTGCCAAGAGATAGTAAAGAAGAGGTGTGACCACTCCTATGAAGAGACATAAAGGAGAAGTTGATTTTTATTGGAAGAGGGCATGAAGGAAGAATAATTCAGATTATATATATTATAAATCAGAAGCAGAACTTGATGAATAAAAGATCTAAGAGAAGAAGTAATTCAGGTTCCTTGGTTTAGAAAATCAGCTCAGATGATAAATTCAAAACAGCAGGGCAAAACTCAATTAACAATCAATCAAGCATCAATCTATAATTCAATTCATCAATTCAAGGCAGAATTCCAGAAATACACTCAGTAATACTTATAATTTTGAAAATTCATTCAAGAATTATTCCTAAGGGCACTCAAATATTATTAAAGGGGTTGATTGTCAATTGATCAAGAAATACTATTCAGCATTGTCTAAGAAATATACCAAATCATAAATTTTGAATTCTAGCTAGTACTTGTGAACCAGACAGAGTCAGTCTAGCTAGGGTTTGGAAGGACGGGATCTTTTCCTACCTTTGACAAACTAGGGACGGGCTCTTTTAACTCAGCAGATTTGCAAGGTATTTACAGGGCATTCACAACTTGAACGAATTGGGTATTGTGATGACTTGAATATATTAAGATAGATTGCAATCCTTCATAAAATTATTATAATATCTTTAGTGAATTCTATTATTTTATAAAATAATTCTAAAAGGGGACATTACATATAGGATTTTCTCAAGAGGTGTGGAAGTTTCAAGCTCATTTTATATAAAAGATATAACTCCATTTGATATTTTATCTATAAAAAATGTTACTAAAATCATGCTGTTAACAATTAATTTCTTCACAGTTCTGGAGAAGACAGACAATATTATTAGATGGATTCTCATTTCCCATGCAAAAAACATAACAAATGCTAAAAGTTAAATTTTTAAGAAAGGGAAATAGATAACAAACATCAAAGGCACTGAGCTTACTTCTCGATGATCTTCCTGAACACTTTGACTACACTGAAATAAGAAAGGCAGCAAATCTGGCCACTCCCCTGCTGGAACAGCATACTTTGCTACCACACTTACAACATTTGCACTTGCTCGCCTAACTGGTGGGCTGCAAAAATATCCAAAACAAATGAAAAGTTCAAAATTTTACTATACAGCAGTTAAAAATACTTAGTTGACAGTCATATAACTGACATATGCTAAACAGCAAAGAATCATCCTATTCTTGTAAAAAGCTGATAGAATATAGTATTTATTGATGCCACCTTCCTCATAAAAAAAAGGCCCTTTAACAATGTAAAAAGAGGCCTAAAAATAAATTTTGTATACAGTGGCCATATACATTAGGAACTGAAATATATAGAGTTATATGGGCAGAGACAGAAAAGCCAGTTTTGTAATTTCTTTCACAGTAATCCAATCAATGATTTCAATTGCTTTGTTTATTGGGATCTTTGTAAAGAGTGAAATTACATCAAAATTAAAACATTTCCTGGTTTCCATGGCTTACCATAATTTGTTCCTTTGTGAAATGAACAAGAGAAGAAGTTTTCAATATAAAAGGAACATTTTTCTACTAGAGGTCTATGTTTTTCAGCAAGAAAACAAAATAATTGATATGATATGTCAGGGAGTTTATGGAAACAACATTCAGTCTCGCATGAGCATCTACATTACATATTTTAGTTAAACATAGGACCTGAGTGTTATTTCCTACTTAGGCAAGAATCATTTCTTAACGTCTTCATCTAGAGATGTGTTCTTGATTGCCTTATTTTTCACTGCTTGTATAATATTAATTACGTGTTTTTTGGTAATCTTTCAAAGGTACCTACTGTTAGAATTTTTCATAAACAACAAAAATCCACCTAGGACCTACTAGCAATGAGCTAATTACAAAACCAAGAAAATAGAATAATGATATTCAATATTATGGAGAAAATTGCAAACGGCAATGTACAAATACATATAGGCCTCTTGGATCAATGAATCAAGGAGATAACCTGTGAGGGAGGTAAGATTTTAACTCCCAACAAAAGGGGACCTAACTGTTACGAAAATTAAACACAGAATGATTACCAAGACATTTGATATTAAATGAAGGAGCAAAAGTCTCCTTAAATATGACTACAAATGATTTATCCAAAAAAGATATGAGTGACAACTAAGAGGATAAGAATTACAACTAATAAAGAAAAAAGGATAAATAACATTCCTAAAGATAATCCTAAACGCTAACTGACCAACTACACCTAGCTTATACCAAAATTTTACAAATTTGTCGGGATTCAAAGACTTGGTAAGATTGTCTACAATTTGATCCTCAAAAAGGCAATATTGCAACATAACCAATCCAACTTCTACAAGTTGTCTAATGAAATAGCAATGAAGTTCCACATATTTGGTACACTCATGAAACTCAAGATTTTTAACATGTTTTAGCATCCTTTATTTGTCATAGAACAATAGTTCTTTAAAGCCATTTTTCCTCACATGTTTCTTTTAATGCTCCTTGATATTTTGCTTCTGTCAAGGATAGAGCTACAACCTATTGTTTCTTGTTGGTCCATATGATTGCACCTATGCCAAAGCTGAAAACATAGCTCGAAGTGGATTTTCTATCATCTACAAAACCTGCCCAATCTAAACCTATAAACCCAACCAGCCTGGCATAATTGCTCGTACCATACAAAATGCCAAAGTCAAGTATCACTGTCACAACTCAACACCCTCTTTGCAACAGTCCAATGTTTTACTTTGGGTGTTGTCGTGAATCTAAAATGAAACTCACAACATAGCACAAATTAGGTCTAATGGCTATAAGACAAATTAAGCTCCCCACAAGTGTATGCTGACTCATTAACGATCTTAAAAGTTAGTTTTGGCACAAAGTTTCAGCCCTTTCTCCATAGGAATTGATGAGTTCTTGCAAATCTTAATTTTGAAGTTGTCAAGCAAACTACTCACATATTTAGATTATGAAATAAAAATGTTGCCACATGTTTGACAAACTTCTACACCTAGGCAGTATTGTAAGAAGTCTAGATTGGCCATGTCAAAAGTTGTACTCATATCTGATTTGATCTTTTCAAATATATGTGCCTCATTACCATTTATGATGATGGCATATGCATAAATTAGTAGCAGAAAAATATCATTACTAATACTTTTAACGTACATATTTGGATCAAAAAGGACTCCATTGGAATCCCTATTCAACCAAACACCTATCAATTTTGATATGCCATGCCCTAGGTGCCTACTTCAGGCCATATAAAGCTTTCTTTGTTTGCATGCAAGATGCTCCTTCTCTGAAAACTCAAAGCCCTGTGGTTGAGGTATGTACACTTCTTCCTCCAAATCTCCATTGAGGAAGGCACTCATTATGTATATTTGATGGATTGTCCAACCAAAACAAGCTGCCATGGCTAGAACTAATTGAATGATGTTCATCTTTTATGTAGGAGCAATGGTCTCCTCATAGTCATGCCTTCTCTTTGAGAGAACTCTTTTGCGACCAACTGAGTTCTATACTTGTCAAGAGTACCATTTTCCTTGTACTTGACTTTGTACACTCATTTGCAGCCAATGAGTTTCTTCATTGGTGGAAGATTTGAGAGATCCCAAATTTTTCATAAGACTTTCATGTTTGTGGCCATGTCCTTTTCCCATTCAGTTTTTCCTTTTGCCTCCTCAAATACATGTGGCTCATAAACTCCTTGAATTTAAGCAATTGGAGCAAAGTTGACTATGTTTTGTTTGCTCTTGCCTCTTGATGATCTACCCTCAATCATTTCATTGTCCCATACATCTCCAATGCTGCTTTTGCACTATTTAAGCCTCATCTTAGGAACTCTTCAGCCAAATCACTATTGTCACCATGACTTGGGTTGTTGTTTCTTTGTCACAAGGACGCTGATCCTTGTGATGTGCACATTGAAAACTTTGATTAACAAATTATTCATATAATTGCATGCATTGGTTGAATTTTGTGTAAAAACTATTTATATGGCATGAAGTTACAAAATGCACGTGTAGCAATGTTACAAGCAAATCAAGTGCACCGCCTCCCAACTCCCAAAAAGTTTGCAAGTAGTTAGGCCTCTGTGCATGTCTTGATGAGCTCCCATTTGTAGTTGTGCCATAAAAATATTGCGCAATTGCATTATTCATCAAATATTTCAACATTTCAAGGGTTTCACAAGTTGATAGGAGATTCATTAGGGTTTCAGAAGCAATTTTAATGTGATTTATATACAAGTTAAACACAAAAAAAAATTGTTGAAAATCACAGTCAACAATTTTCAAAAAGACTGGATTTTAGCCAATTTACAAAAATATGGGTATAATCAGGATTATTTGAGTTTTTTGCTATGGCTTCCACTATCAAACATTTTCCCTTGCCCTTGAAGTTGGCTGCTAAAGCTGTCTCTGAATGCACATTTCTCCTACTGCTACCAACCTGCCGTTTCCACCTGTCTTGTTCCAAAATCTTAGCATTCAAGTCATCAAATTTCAAGTTAACATTAATAGCATTAATATGAAAAGGACTTTCAATAAAATGCTCTTTAGACTTGAGTAATGACCGCCATATCTTCTTCTTCCGTCGTTTGCCAAATTTATTTTAATTGTTCTCTCGGGTCTTCCATCATTAAGAAATGGTCTTGCAAAATTTTGATTGAGAACAACCAAAACTTTAGGAGGAAGGCTCTATCCTTATCTGAAATTTCATGCAATCCTCCAATCTTCCCCAAATTCGTGCAGGTTTTCAAACAAAGAAAGTTTAATCAAAATTTGCACCTTCTCTATTCCACTAATCAAACTCACCGTAATCTTTTCCTATTGTTGTAGGGTAGGGTTCAATCCCCGAGACAAGCTGATCCAAGCACATGTACAGAACCTTTGTGGTTGCTTATTGTTGCCCCATTATCTCTAGCATCGGGCCTTTCTCGAGAGCTCGACGGTGTAGAGCAATGTCAACAGTTGTTAAAGTTTTCAACATTGAGCAGAAACGAGCCATGAGATCACTTGAGAACACTGAGCACAACTAGGAGAATCCAATTTAGAAAAGATAAACCGCCCTAAAAGCAAACGCACAGTAAAACAGTAGCCGCCCGCTAAAACAAGAGGTATGAATTGATGGAAAGGAATAAAATTTACAATATCCACAAACCGAAAAGCTTATTTACATTTCGGAAAAAAAAGCCTTGGCTTATGATTTTCAAATAGACATATATACAGCACTGAAGCAGTGGCATCGAACCAAAAAAGCAAATCGAAACGAAGGATCTGACCAATTAAATATTTAACAAAAGGGTGGAAGTTAAAATCCGACCTGTGCTCGCCGGTAATGCTTTCAATCAAGGCGGACTTGACGGAATCTCTGAGCTGCGGAGAAAGCTTCATCCAGTGGCCGGTGATCTTTTTACGGAGAAGAACAGCTGCCAGCTGCCTGACATTGGCAGCCTTGGCGGTGCGAATGTGCTGAAGAAGAGCCGGCACAACCTGAGGATCTTTCGCCAGGCGTTTTATCTGCTCCTCCGCCTGCCTCCGTGCATCGTTATCAGGCATCAAAAACTGTATCAGCAGAAGCTCCAGTGACTGCGACATTTTTACTTTGTTAGCTTCCTCTTTCTCTTCGCCACGGCCCGCGATCGAAACCCCTGGTCCCCAATCTCCCCGACTGGAATGCTTCTCTATTACAGATAGCTTGTGAATGAAGGTTTTAGGGTGGGCAGGAGAAACTGAGATTTAAGGTCTATTAATTCACCGCCACTCTTTTGTCTCCGTGTTTTCCTATTAAACAATTTATTTTATTATATTTTTAAATGTTTTTTTTAATTGTTTGACGTTCTTCGTTAGTCACGGATTGAAGATGCGGTCTCTCGCGCAAACAACCCTAACGGTCCAATTCTGTGGTATAGAAATCTAAGGGAACGTAAAGCGCGAAGCAAAAAAATTATAATAGAAAAATTGTGTTAAAATGGTGTAGAGTCAATTTGTCACCGTTAAAAATGTCTCACTTTTACTATTGTTTGTAATACATTCATAAGAGGTGATGGGTTGTAGTAGTGATAAAAGTGAGTTGTGAATAACAATTATTTAACATTGTTTTTCTCACTTATGGACATCTAGAATAAGATATTTAATGACTTAGGAAGTGAACAAATTAGTGATCTTTGGGATTCTCAAGTGGGATCTTGAAGAGAAAGTAGGCGTCTCTAGGCATTCCATCATTTATTGTGTCTAATAGTGTTTATATTGTAAGAATGTGCGCCCAAGTTAGAGGAAAAACATTGGAGCCAAAATCGGTGCCTTTTTTAGTTTCTTGGAGGCATTCCAAGGGTTGTGGTCAAGAGAAATTATGTGGCTTCTTTAGACACCTTTATTGGTGGTTTTGGAGCTTTTGTCATTCAATAAATTTGACCTTTTGGGTGTAGAATTATAAGTAACGATTGATTGTAGATTTCTCTGCAAGAACAAATGACATGTGGGAAGCATAAGGGGATTGTTCACATGTACATGGGTGTTGATGTGGTGGAGGCAAAGAGGAGAAATGAAGTGATAATATTGCAGGCACGTATTGTTGATAATACAAGCTTGGCCTCTCTTCTTCGTGGAATTTTTTCCCGCAAAGGTTTTTTGTAGGTCAAACTCTTTTAGGGGTTAGAGTAATGACAACAATTGGTATATAATATACAATATACAAATTGCAAATGGTGTATGTAATAACTATATGAATTTGATTCTTTCTTGCCTTTTAAAAAACAAAGTGTGCTCTAATCATTCTCCTTTATGTGTTTTTCTCTATCCTTGTGTAAAATTAAATGCACATTGGATGTTTCTCAATACAATAACATAGCAACATGAAGCATAAAATATGTGTTAATTGACTCATAATGGCTTTTGGAAAGGGGTTGGAAAATTGAACATTAAATTTGAATATTTGAATTATGGGATCATTCTTACATGCCTCGAGTTTGAACCAAGTCATGAATTTTGGTGATTAAAGTGATGATCTCTACTTAAGGAGTGAATAAGCATAAGTAAGTGGAAGTGGGGCTAAAATCAAAATAGATAGAGAATGAATTTATGAAAATTGGTGCAAATATAGATGAGATAAATATAGATAAGAATTGGGCTATGAGTTGAGCCAATCACAAGAATGAGTCACTTGTCAATATATTATTGTATTAGGACATTCTATTGAGGTGGCCACAAAACTAATGGGTATCCTAATTTCTCCATTACATTTTCACCCACCTTTATGCACGAGCATATCTAACAAGAATACGAATTTCAATATATATGAACATTCTTATCTATCACAAAAAATGAATTTACATACACTTATGAAGGATATCACTTTAGAAAAAGTACACACTAAATCTTCTTGTATTCTTCTTGGCATGATAACTCCAAAAAAACATAAAATAATGAAGAGGTATATGATGAGGCATGCCTACCTCATAAAAAAAATATGAATTGATTTAACTATATATGAAAATGAGAAGAAAAGACCAAGGAACAAATATTTCACATCTATGTAATTTGATACAAAATACTTTGCATACCAATTGAGAACTTAGTGGGAATTATAGATATGATTCTAAAGAGATCTAGAGTTGAATTTCCTCCTTTTATCTCCAAATTTCTTAGAGTTGAAATGTAAAATTTGATATATTTGTTTTCCCTCAAGAACTCTAAAGTATTGAGAGATGGAGTGGTTTAGGATGTAGATCATGTAAGGTGGATAAAGATTAATTTTTATGGGGCATCCAAGAGCAATCTAGCTACAAATGTCTTTAGAGATGATACGGGTAAATTTGTACAAGCATTTTTTATCCCTCTTAATATTCAAACCAACCACTATTATGAGGTAATAGTTGATTTTAATGTTATATTGTACCATCCTAAAAAGTAAGCACCCTTAATTAGGTGCTCATTTGGGTTCCCACATTGATTTCACATTCTCTTAATGCGTATTGGACCTTTATTAATTTAAATTAATATTATGACTCCTCTCTTAATTGATTTTCACCAAATTATTCTATCTCCCCACTCTAAGATGGGTCTTACCTCATTTTAAAGTTTAAGGCGTGATTGGTTGATAATTTTCCTTAATGAGTGATGACAAAGAGAAGGTGGACGCTAGGGTTTCCTAGCAATGTCAATGGAGGTGGCAAAAACTAGAGACAAGGGCACGAAGGAGGCAAGAAAGGAAAAAGATAGCCATGGTGCCTCCAAGGCTAGGCTTGGGAGTCTCCAAAATGTTTTCGAGCGGGAAGCAGAAGAGGAGGTCCTTAGCAAGGAGAAGGGAGCGATAGAAATGATGGTAGAAACCAGTGGGATTATTCAAGGATCTTTAGTGGCCTGAAATACAAATTTAAGGCATTGAAAAGAAAGGAATGGAGGCCAAAAAAACCATTCCGTCCATCATAGGTAACCAAATAAAAACCTGCTACAGTAGATAATCAAGTCATATCGGTTCGTATTGAATTAGAAGAATGATAGGATTCATGTAGTGCTTAGAGAGCGGGCCTTCTTTATGAAATGGGACAAAGGATGGTTGACATATCCTCATATTAAAAAATGGACTGATGAGAACTAGAGTAAGCATTTCTCTCTCAAGTTATTACCTAATGGTTTATTTATGGTAGTTACTAAAAATGCAAGAGAAAAGCAATGGGTAATGAATAATGGCCCTTTCATGATGGGGTGTCAGGTTTTTCATTAAAAACTGGGGCCCTAATGTTGGTTTGCGGTGACTTGTCAAGAAAGTACTATACACATTTCATTTATTGTGGGGTGGGCTGAACTCGTCAAGCATTTTTGAGTTGACTCATTAGGCATTTCCCTAGGATGACTTGTCAAGATTTTCCCTAGGTTGACTTGTCAAGCTTTTCCCTAGGTTAACTTGTCAAGTATTTTATAGGGTTAAATTGTTAACCAACATAAGTCTTGTTATAATGGCTTAGGGTTGTTGTAAATTTAAGGTGTTGAGAGGGGGAGGTGAATCATAACCTTCTAAAACTTTTAGCCTTCAATAATTGTTTTATCCCCTTTATCCTTGCATGCATAAAACTTAACAAACTATTTGTTAAATGTAAATAAAGTAAAGTAAACTCATTCATCCATAAATAAATAACACATTTGACACAAGATTTAGGTTACACAGAAACCCTTGGTTATAAGGGAAAATTACAGTGGGGATGACACCCATAATCCAAGTCACTACTGCAACATAAAGGTTTCTCAGTTAGAGCATACGAAATATCACTTCTAGTGATTTTACCCTATTAGGAGTAATACAAAACAAGACCTGTTACAGTCTACCTAGTTAAAGGATTTTGCAACACTCATTAAGTGTGCACTTTGTTAAGAGATTTTACAATAAAAAGCTTGTTAAAGCCTTCCCAATAAGTGGGATAAGAGAATACCAAAATAGTAATGTATTCCAGTAATAACTGATATGTAAATGTGCATCTACTTGTATGCTAAATCAGATCCTTTATTCTCTCTACAGTATCATTACTTTCCTCTTACTGGTTACACCAAAATTATCAAGTTCCTTTGCTTGGTAGCATTAACTGCCTTATCTATGCTCTAATTCTTTGCTTCTCAATAATCACACACACACACACACATTGTCTTCCTTTTTTATTCATCCTTATGTATTGTTTATGTAGCTTCCTAATTACTTGACCTAATTAGGGTTTAGATCTTTCTATAAATATTGGTCAAATAGATCAATGATCTATATTCATTTCCTCTTTCCAAGAAATATCTTCATTATTCTCATTGGTTCAATTTGTGCATTGGAATCATTTACAACCATGTTTTTAATCTCAATAAATCTTACTTAACGTTTACCTAATGTTATTATTATATTAATATAAATATATTAAGTGGCTTTGCCACCTTGTTAGAAAAACAAACATAATCGCATGATGTATCTTAGGTTCATTTTAAAACCCAAATTAAAGTATTCATAATCCTTTACTTAGTCATAATGAAAAGAACGCAAATTATAAAGAGTGCTAACATATTCATTTCAATTGAATGATAAGATAAATCTATTACATCAATGAAATCAAAGTACATACAATAAGATACAAACTGATACATCATAGTCTTCAAGATAATACAGCTTCCACTACACATGTCGTAGGGATAACAATAATACATTACAAAAACATTTACATCTCTAAAATCAAGGTCACTAACCAATACATAAAATGGAATACAAGATATACACCTCATGAGAAAGTCTCCAAGAAAGAACAAGAAGATAGAAGCAGCATGGAGGATCATCCAAGCACAAAGCCACGAATGTCGGATCTCAACGGTAATAGAATTGCTACCACCTGACCACGTGGAACCAAAAATTCCACTCCTACCATGCTGAGGAGATAACACCCGACCTCACTCAAGTATACATTCAAACAAGCAAGACTAATGCCATGGTACACAGGGTAAAATAGTAATAAGCACCTACAAGTTATCAAGTATAAATGATCATGACATAAAACAAATGTACAAATGAAACATAGGAACCTAGGACACATATAGGGAAGTTTCATCACATGAGTCAACTCTAAGGTCACCTGGTATCCTCTCTAGACCTTGGCCCCCTAGTGACTCTATGTAGTGTTAGGAGTCCTTTTGTATAGACAAGGAAAAACCAACTATGCCAGACCTCAACATCTCCTTCTAGACAGGCAACCATCTTTTCCCACTCCCATCCTAGCTTGTACTAGCACTCAAGGCATGGGTGAGGCACAATTATCTTTTTAATGTTTCTATTGTAATAAGTTTATTAAGTTATCACTTATTAAGTCAACTTATAAAGGATACCCAAGCAACCACTTTAGGGCTTCGACGCCTCCAAGGTAAGCCACTTCCCTTCTATGCTCCTAGATAATCTACCATAATTCTCCCAGCAAAATAAATAAAGAGAAAAAAAAACCAAAATCATAAAAGACTTCCATAAATCAGTAAGTCATGAATGTCATCAAAGACAAGTGCTTGAGCATAATAAACAATATCACATCCTATACAAGGATTCAAACTTTCCATCCCATACTGGACATAACAATCATCAAACACCATGTACACAAGTTCAATAATCATCAAGAGCATCAATAGAATCACTCTCCAAACACAGAGTAAAACATAAATCCATAATATCATCTATCATACCACAAAACAACTACAATAAAAGAAACAAGGTGACTTAGTTAACAAATCAAAACTCAATACAACAATGGTTTGTCACCTCTTGTGGTCAAATAAAAATATTGATCGGGGTCTTGGACAACACAAGACATCATATCACAAATAAACCCCAAAAAATTCTCTCATAATTGGGACACTAAAAAGGTTATAAATTTATTCCATGCGAACTCAAGTGTGAAAGAATTAATTTCATAAAATAATTTAAGTTCAAAAGACAAGATTCCACCTACGACATCAATCTATCCTAACCGACCTTATTCAACAAGGCCAAATAAAATTCCAATAAGGAAACATTGTGTTATAAATACACCCACATCAAAATTTCATTAAAAGTAAAACACACATTTAATTTGCTCTTATAAATTAGTTTATAAAGTTCATTATATAAATTAATTTATTAAATATAATTACTAATTAACAATATAATAAAATTCTAATAATCATCAATAAGATCTACCTCTATAAATTAATTTATAAAGTTCCTTATATAAATTAATTTATTCAATATAATTACTAAACAACAATATAATTAAACTACATTAAAATAAATCTCAACTATAAGTTCCAATTGATTACGACATTCTTTTTTTGTTATAAGTTTCAGTTGCTTCCCAGTTTCATAATAACCTTGATTTAGACAAAGATTTTGACTTAATGTCTCCTCCGCCCCTGCATGAGCTTCAATTTGGTCCTTTACTGCAACCTCACAATGATGCGGTCTCTTCACCTATGAAATGCCTAAATGACTGCATGCCCACGATTCAAGATAATGTTTGTCCTTTTGATAAGGATTCTGATGTGTAATCTAGTCTCACACATCATGATGCTCAAAATGATATTAAGTTGAATCAAGTGTGTAAATTATCTATTGTTCAAACCCCAATGTGCTCTAAATCAAAGGTGATCACTCCTAAAACTAGAGGTAGGAAATCTAAAGCAACTAAGGCTTTGGAGGAAATTGAGGCTGGTGTCCAGTCAACTTTGGATGGGAAATTTTCCACCACAAGGAGAACTAAGTGTTCTCCTTGTCCGCAATGAGGATCCTTTCTTGGAATGTCAGAGGCATTAATGCCTTTGACAAGAGACATAGAATCAAGCAGAGGCTTGATTCTTCTTAGTGTGATGTTGTCCTTCTACAAGAAACCAAATTATCTCTTGACAGTTTTAATGCATCTATGGGTAAATGGAATGCTTGGCAAAATTCCTTTGTTCTGACAAATATCGCATCAGGTGGCTTGGCCATTTTATGGAACTCTAAGAAAGTTACATTATTCCCTCTACAATCAGGTTGTAACTGGAAATTAGATAGTGCTAGGCATTTTAATCTCTCCTTTTTAATAATTAATGTCTATGGGCCTACTTCTATATTGGATAAGTTTCATCTATGGTAATCTTTAACCAATACTATTCAACAGTTCTCGAATGACAAGTTTTTGTTAGCAAGAGATTTCAATTCTACCTTAGGTCCCAATGATAAGAAAGGGGGTATTTCCCCTCCTGCTCGTACAATCTTAGATTTTAATAATTTTATCTGAGATAATGACCTTTATGATATTCTGCCCCATAATGGGTCCTACACTTGGACTAATCCTAGATCTGGATTTTTACAAATTGTGGTCAGATTAGATAGCTTTCTCTACTCTCAACTCTGGAAGTTGGAATATTTAACCTTGTCTTTGGATATCATGCCTTTTTCTGATTCGGATCATTTTCCCATTCAGCTCTCAATTGATTTTTGTAATATTGTTATGACCACTTTTTTAAATTATCTTTTAAGTTTAAGTTTGGCTGGTTTAGACACCCACTTTTTTATTCTCTTCTTAAGAAATGGTGGTTGTCTGCTCCTCAAGAGGATGGCTGGATGATGTTTTGAAATTCTTTAAAAAAATGCACTATGTCAAAAAATTGATTAAGGCTTGGAATGTTAATGTTTTTAAAAACATTTTTGATCAAAAATCAAAATTGGAAAATGACTTGTTTGAGATTAATCAGCATATTATGTCGAATGGTTTATATCCCCAATCCTATGAGAAACAAAAATACCTTCAGGATGAGTGGGTTGAGCTCTATGCCAGGGAGGAAGATTATCGAAGACAAAAGTCTCGTGAGCTATGGTTACAACTTGGTGATCATAATACCAAGTTTTTTCATGCTTCAGCGAAACAAAAGAAAGTAGTTAAGACTATATTTTCCATTAAGGATGAGTCTAGTAATGTATTATCTGATGTCGAAAGTATTCGACAAGAAGGGGTTAGGTTTTTTTTAATCTTCTTTCCCCTCTAACTGCTCCATTACCATATGATGATAGGGTGAATGATCTCCTTAATGTGATCCCCCCTCTTGTCACTTCTCAATATAACCTTGTGTTATTGGCCCCTTTCACCCTCTCAGAAGTCAGATATGTTGTCTTTTCTTTATCACCTAACAAAGCTCCTGGTCTAGACGGCTTTACTGCTATTTTTTTCCAAAAAAGTTGGGATGTAATCTATTTTGACCTCTTCGCTGTGTTGGAGGAATCCATAAAGAACTCAGCTATGTTGAAGTGCTTCAATGCAACAAATCTTGTTCTTATTCCCAAAAACAATGACCCTCGAACCTTTGCTAACTTTCAACCAATTTCCCTCTACAATACCATTTATAAAATTATCACTAAAGCAATTTATTTACGGTTGCAACACATCATCCTAAGAATTATTTCTTCTGAGAAAGGTGGTTTTGTTCCTAGTAGGGAAACTACATATGGGGCTCTTCTTGCTCATGAAACCTTACACTCTATTAAACAACATTTCATTCCTTCATTTGTGATTAAATTGGATAAGATGAAGGCCTATGATAGACTCAATTGGTCATTTCTTATTCAGGTTTTACTCAAATTTTGTTTTTCTAAGAAATGGTGTAAGTGGGTTAAGGCCTGTATATTTGGGGCTCATTTCTCTATAATAATCAATGGCACTTCGATTGGTTTTTTTCCTTCAACTCAAGGAGTCAGGCAAGGTGATCCTTTGTCCCCCTTTCTCTTCATCATAATGGCTAAAGCTTTGAGCTGATTCATTAATGCCTGTCATACCTCTGGGCTCTGGCTTGGTGTGCACATTGATGGTACTCCCATTTCAGTCACGCATTCTTTATTTGCTGATGACACCCTCTTATTTGGTAAAGCCTCTATTCACGATGCTAGACAAGTTAAAAATGTTTTGGATCTTTACACCTATGTTTCGAGTCAGTTTATTAACATTCAAAAATAAAAAATCTATGTGTTCATTACAAATCCTAGGATTTCTGATAGAATTGTTAATATCTTAGGATTTCCCTTAGATGAGCTTCCTTATACTTAGGGATTCCTTTCTTTATGGAGTCTAATAAACCCAACTACTGGCAATCGATCATAAATCGTATTAAATCCAGGGTAGTGACTTGGAAAGCTGGGTGGCTTTCACTTTCTGGTAGAATCCTCCTCATCAAATATGTCTTATCAGCTATTCTTAACTACTATATTTCAGTACTACAAGCACCAAAATCAATTCTTAATCAAATTGACAAATTGATTCGAGAATTATTGTGGATGACTAACATGACAGGAGATAAGAAAATTCCTCTCATGTCCCTTTTGGATATGTCTTTCTCCCTACCTACTGATGGTGTGGGTCTCCACAATTTGGCTATTCGAAATTTGGCTTTTGGGGGCAAACTGGTCTGGAAACTATATGCTCAACCTAATATTAAATGGTCTCATCTGATGCAATAAAAGTATATGGATAACCTAGATCCATCTAGAGTCATTTATGTTCTTGACCCTCCTAAAGGATTTGCCATTTGGGACTTCATGATGAAATATAGGCACATTGTCACCTCCTTTGTGTCTTGGGAATCCATAGTGGAGAGTCGGTCAACTTTTGGCTTGATTTGTGGAATTGCTTTCCTCCCTTACACATTGTTGATCCCTTCCATGGCATTTGGGAGGTGGATTCTCTGCATTGGGGTTTCAAGCTAGTTAACTATGTATCTACGGTTCATATTCATTCGGGATTGGTAGTATGGAAATACTTTAATGCACTTCCTATTGATCCCCAAGATGCTACTTCTACTAATCATTTTCTCTCTAATCAAATTATTGTCCTTTCCAAGGCTTCTAGTCGACTTTTTTGGGCTCCATCTTGAGATGGTAAGTTCTCAGTTAAGTTTGGTTATAAGATGGTTCAATCTTGTCATGCTAATAGGATAAAGCAAAGATCCTATCTCTTTTGTTGGCACAATTCTATTTCACCCAAAGAATGTTGTTTTGTCTGGCTAGTTTTGAGAAATCGCGTCCTTACCAATGAAAGGTTGTCTAGGCTTAATATTGCAGATGCATTCCAGTGTGTTCTTTATAGTCAAGTCCTAGATTTGGCTGGTCATCTTTTCTTAAATTGCCCCTTTGCCCAAAATTGTTGGCAATTTGTTATGTAGAAGTTAAGTCTTTCTATGCCTCTCCCCTCATCCATATTGGATCTATTTCAATCACGGCCAACATTGTTTTCCAAGTCCATGTTTTCCTTTATTTGAAATTGTACTCCTTTGGTTCTGTGGTGTATTTTGTGGGAAAGGAACAAACATATTTTCCGTAATGTTCCTCCTCCTTGCAAGTCATCTTATCTAGGCTTCAGAAGTCCATCACTAAGGTTACTAATGCTTATACCCTTAAGTTTAGGGGTAATCGGGGCTTCTCATCTTGGGATAGCTTTATTTCAAAGAATTGGAAGGGTTTGGTTTTCCCTTCCCTTCCCTTCCGTTTCCTCTGTCCCAAAGATAGGTTACAATCCAGAGCCTCGGTTAAATGGACCCCTCCCCAAGTTGGTTTTGTTAAGATTAATTTTGATGGCTCTTCGAAGGGTAATCCAACAAAGTCTAGAATTGGTTATGTTCTTTGAGATTGTCATGGATCTGCTCTCTTTTTTGAGGCTCGCCCTATTCCTCCAAGGATAAACAATTTGGTGGAAGCTTATTCATTATCATATGGTCTTACTGCTACGAAAAAATTGAATATTAAATCTCTCCATGTGGAGGGAGATTCTATTGTGATTATTAATGCTTGTATCAATAGGTGTTCTTTCTTAAGGCATATTCATTATGTTTTGATGCAAATTTGGTCCCTATTAGATTCTTTTAGTGATTGTTAGCCAACCCACATATATAGAGAAGGCAATAGCTTGGCAGATTTTCTTGCAAACTTAGGTGTTGAGGATCAGCTTTTATCATTTCCTTCTATCATAGTCTTCTCGGCTTCCCATCTAGCTATTTTTAACCTAATTAACTTGGAAATGGTCAATTAATTATCTTATGGCTCTAACTTCTCCCTCGACCGCCATATTTCTAGTTCTTACTTTAAATTCTATATCTTTTCATCTTTGTAATATTGTCATAATGTGGGGGTTTTAAATTTTTGGTACCTCACATATCTTCATGATTAGATTTGGCCAGCTGGTGTACTTCATATGTCTTGAAATGTCTATATGATGATTGCAAGATTTTTGATTCGCATGTCTTCAAAAGATTTTACAATAAATGAGGGACCTTTTAGCTTCATGTGTTATTTATCAATCATTACATATATTTGGATGTTTTAATTACTAATCTACAGGTTGGCTTTTGATTTACGTCATAGCTCTAATGTCCTCTTTTGTAGCACGCACGTATCACATTGAGTAATATCCAATTTTATTTGGCTTTATCATTTTCATGTATGGTTTGCTATAAGTGGAAACCATCTTTAATCACTTATGTAAGTGGGAGCTTGGTATTTATGATTGGCTTTGTTCGAATGATTTCTCACTCTTTTTTAGGTCTATTTATTTCAGTCCCTTCCTTTTAATCTGATCACTATTTCTTGAAAATATCCATTGTTGTATATCACTTCCTTATGTATTTTGCATTATAATCATGGTTGTAAGTAGATTTGTCGATGAATTTAGGCTCGTTAACTTGCGAGTTTATTTGTCTCCTGCTAAACTTGAATTTTTGTTCGAAGGTAAAATCTCTGATGAACTTTTGGAATCTATGTTTATTATACATTGTCCCCAAATGTTGTAGATGTATTCGAAGGCTCATTGGTGAATCTATTTTATCGCCACGGTTTAAGAGGATCATCTTCCCATCCCAAATCATTTTGATTTTCTGCTCTATCCTACTTGATCTATCCCAGTCTTGGTCTTTGTTGTTCCATATTGAAAATTAGGTTATTGTGCCACAATTTCTTCAAAATAATAGTTTGCTTTTTGTGGTGCAAGGATATAATTTGTGGCAGGGTAACGCTCATATTGGTGGAATATTCATGCGCCATTTGCTTTATAATTCTGATAAGTTCATTATGATGTTAGCAACAATTAAGGGTTGTCTTACATCCTCTTCTATTATGCCACTTGATCATGTTCTTAACAGAATTCCCTTTGATGAGGGGTTCCGAGACAAGGCCTTTTCCAAAACATATGCTTTTCTCGAGTTAATGTCCCATTCTCATGTTGTTATTTTGACCAACTTGGCTCCTGGTATGAGTGCTTCATCTGTGGGCCATAATGATGTGTCTCATAATCTTTTTGGTTCTTAGGATGCTTTTGTGCATTCTTCGAACCCATGTATTGGTGAATCCTCCTCTCCACCGGTCTACTCTAAAGTTGCTTTAGGTTCGGAAGCATTCATGCACATTGAGGCAGATAGGCTTTGGAATTCTTTGTTCCTCTCTCCTCCTTCACAATTGGCGAGTGGGCGTCTATATCATGACATCTGAATTCTTCATATATTTTTGGGCTAACATCTTTTTGTAGGTTCTCTCATTTTACATCTTCATTACAGCTATCTATGTTTCTATGATGTGTGGCTATTAAAGAGGAAGGATGGTTTCTTTGGCCAAGTATACTCTGTGTCTATTAGATCTTCTTCAACCAGTTTCTAAATAGCTCCAATGAAGGTCTCTCTTGGTTGTCGGAGGGCTAGTTTTAGGTTTCTTTTTCTATATCCATTGTTATTGGATTGACATGATGGTATTCATTTCCAAATTTGTATCTTGGATGTACTGAACCTCTTTTTGTATTGAGGTTGTTCTCTAAATTCATGCATGTACGCATGTTTGTTGTATCTTAGGGATAAGTTTTAAAATTGTAATTGGGCCATTTTATGGCTTTGGGTCTTGGGTAGTGTATTTTGATACAGATTAAACTCTACTGTACTTTGTATTATGATGGGTAACGAACAAAGTTTTTCTTTTCTGGTTCTTTTCTCCAGGAGCCCTTTTGAACCAATTTATTATTAATATAAATATAAAGTTTCACCAAAAAAAAATATTATTATTATTTTTTAAATTCTAAAAATTAAAAAATAATAATAATAACTTTTTATAATTTATTTCAAAATAGATTTTCTATAATCTCATATATATATATATATATATATATATATATATATATATATATATATATATATATATATATATATATATATATATATATATATATATATATATATATATATATATATATATATATATATATATATATATATATATATATATATATATATATATATATATATATATATATATATATATAAAATTAGTCTCTTATTCTTTTCAGAAATTGAATTCAAATATAAATTTATCCAATCCATTTTCTAATTCCAATCTTGATATATTCATAAGGATTTTTATCCAGAATTTAAATCAAACCCTAGTTGATTGAATTCTAAATTTTTCTCAATTATTTCAGGGTACAATTCTATTTTAAAGAGAGCTTAGGGTTTTCAACAGTCATAAAATCTCTTACACATAAAACAACAACAATGATATTCATAACAGAGTTTTCAAGGAGAAATATGCTAAACTTGACATCATTGGCAACAATCTCTTCAGAGCTCTTGAGGAAAAATTCACCATTGCTATTAACAACACCAAGAGAAAGCTCAGGGAAAGACTCCCATATGTTGATTGGATATGCTAGAAGTTTCCTCCTTCTAAATCTCAGCTGGTTTCTCCTAGAGATACTTCGGTCTGGATTGCTCCTATTGGTTGGGTCAAAGCTAATTTTGATGGATCCTCCAAAGGCAACCCGGGTGTCTCAGGGGGAGGTGGTATCATCAAAGACAGTAACGGTAACTGTTTGGGATCCATTTTGGTCCCCTTGGGTGTTCAGACCAATCACAGGGCGGAGGCTTTGGCCGCCCTCAATACAATCATGCTGGTGGAAGAATTAGGTCTTAAAAGAGTCTGGCTGGAAGGTGATTCTTTAAACATAATTAACAATATTAAAGGCATCAACACTCCCTCCTGGACTATAGATCATATCATTTCTAAAATTAACATTATTGTTCAAACCTTTGAGTCATTCCACATTTCTCACAACTACCGGGAAACCAATCAGGTTGTTGATGGCCTTGCTAATATTGGAGCCAAAAGTGAGAGAATTCAAAAATGGTATGGCAATACTATATGTAATGATGCTATCACCTCATATATTAATTACGACAAAATCAGACAAAAGGAAGGAGTCATTAATAGTAACATCAATGAGGATACTTCATAATTCAAATCAGTTTTTGGTGATCTCAGAGGTCATGCAGAATATTGCTAAGTACATTTCTAAGATGTGGAGTTATTTTTCCATTATGAAAGCTCAAAATTTGATGAGCCTTGTCATCATTACCAGTTATTGCTACCAGTTCGTGCATGTGAACAGGGGTGAGAACTAAATTAATAGCCTTTATATGCTTAAGAGCAATTATATTGATAAAACTGTTTCTTTAAAGCAAAGAAAGCATACTCGTCTTCCTATGAAAAAAGAACTAGGTGATTGTTCGGTCATGGGAGGAGATCTCAGAAGAGAAAAGTCGGCAGAATGCAAGTGGAAGCAGGACAAGGAAGTCTGGAGTGTTTTGAAAAAAGGATAGGTCCACTGGTATCTTAAGAGACTTCATGGATTTGATAACGATGTTTCCAAAGCCTTTGCTGATGGGTGGGATAAGGGCACGGTGAATTTGGATGGCAAGTCCTTCAACCTTAGCCTTGAGCATCTTTCTGAAATCATTGGCCTCCCTCTGGAGGGTATGAAGTACTCGAAGGAGATTAAGGTCGGTAATAAAGCCTGCAAGTCATTTCTTGAAATGGATGAAGAGCGGGCTCTCATGGTTAAAGGTAAGAAAGACTATGTGGAAATGGATAATATTGAGAAAATTTGGGGTTCTATTGTTAGAGTATCTATTTATCTTCACTTATTAATTAGATCATGTTGATTTAATTATTAAGTTGTCTATGTACTCTATTTTCACTTAAGCTATCTCTTAGGTGCATATAATTAATATTTTATATTAATTATATTACGCAACCTAGCTTTTTACCTTATAGGGTTTCGTTCACCTTATAGGTTGAACTCTTGTAATTATTGTTATGATCTTGGAATACAATTTCTCTCACACCACTAAGATTTTCCAAGCTCTTGCTTTTTTGTCTTCTCTGGTTTCCTTTCAACAATAGGTTATTTGCATGCAAGTGTTCTTGGTGAACTGTGAAGTTGGATTTCTCAACTTCTACATGGTATTAGAGCTTCCCTACTGCTGCCTGGTCTGAGGGTTTTGAAGTCGTGATTCAAAGATGAGAGACACAACTTTTTTGGGGTTTTTTCTTCACCTTTGAGGAGGCACTATTTTTTGGAGCACTTTGAGCCAAAACAGACTCCACCGTTGTGCTCAGAAGGCCCGGGAGAGTCAAAAACCATATAAAATTTGTCATTTTCAGCCACTGTGACCTTTAGGAGAAATTTTTTCCCTCCTAGGGTTGTATGGCTCGAAATTCAAGGCAAATTTTTTTAAAAAAAAATAAAAAAGTGTATTTTTATAGTGTTTTTGGCCATAGGCGGCAGCGCAACCAATGCGCCACCCGCCGCCTCCTTGCCGCCCGGCCCCCGCGCCACCCGTCGCGCCACCCACCGCTGCGTCACCCAGCATAGCAGGTGACGTCACTTGCCGAATTGTTTTCTTCCGATGGGGTTTTTCAAAAATTTTGGTAGATTCTCTATTTTTCAGTCACTTTTTTCGGTGACCAAAAATTTTTCGGCGTGACGGGCAAACGGTCGTCAAATTTTATGTCATGACTAGTTTTTTTTCCAGAGAGCTCATTTTTGGAGGTGCAATTGACTTGTGCATACGGTGTCCATTTTCATAAAATGAAATATCGTCGAAAAGCTCTTTCCAAGCCGGAGACAATGGTACTAGTTTGATTTGTTGATTTGACTATTTGCATTCATGTGTTTGGCATCAAAGTAGAGGCTTCTGTTTCCTCCATCTCTGCATCTGGTGTCTAGGTTTTCTCCTCATTTTTTGTGCTTTCAGTAATTGTTTCTTTGCTATACGAGGGATAGAATTATATATTGTGGGGGGGTGCAATTTCCTTTCTATAATTTACTTTAGAAAAGACCCTTCTGCTTTTGTCTTCTTCTTCTCTCAATGTCAGAACCCTTTGTGGCCCGACTGACACCACACAATTATCACACCTGGAAAGCACACATGACCAGGCTTCTTATGTGACATGGCTTATGGTCATGTTTGGATGAGAACCAACCTGTCCTGTAACGTCCCTTTGAGATTCTTCAACACAGAAACAAAATGGATGAAGCCATGAGTTTGATTGCACTGAACATCTCCGACAATCTCCTGTTTCACTTGGAAGGTTTGACCACTCCTAGGGCTATTTGGGGCAAGTTTTCAACCTTGTTTGGTACTGTGAACGAGTTTTGAAAGCTTCAGCTTGATGCAGAGTTGACCTCTTTGACTCCTTTTGATTTCCCCACTATAGAGGACTTCTTGATGAAGTTCAAATCTCTGCGTACAGTTTTGCAGGGATGTGGGAAAATCAAGACAGATGATGAGTGTATCTATCTGATACTCTCAAAGTTGTGAGGATAGTTTGAGATCTTTTCTTCTACTTTCTACTCCACCATGGATGCTTTGGGTACCAGACACACCATGCCTTCATTTGAGACATTTTGTGATCAGTTGACACGGGAACAAGGAAAGATCCAACAGATGGATGCTTATGGCTCTTCAAGTCGAGCATTGGTTGCTCAGTCTTCACAGGGGAAACCAAAACAGAAAGCCAAACTGAAGAAAGATTTAGCAGGCAATGAGTCTTCCTCCAAACTTGCACAGAAAACTGATTCAAAACCTCCAGCCAACCCTTCAAAGGGTAAATCTTCTTTGAAGTCTACTGAGTCTACCTCCAAGACCAAGAAGAAATCAATTGAGACCTGCAACTTTTGTGGAAAGGATGGACATCTTGTTTCTAGGTGTTGGAAACATTTGGAGGCTTTAGAGGAAGCCATGCAGGAGCATCACATTTCAGCCCCTCAGTCCACATCCTCCCTTACAGGGAAAGGTCATGCTCTTACTGCATAAGCAACGACCTCTGGGCCCACTTGGATTCTTGATTTTGGTGCCTCTCACCACATGACTCACACTCAGTAGTTGGTCACCTCACTTGATCCTTGTGCTACTTCACAAATTATTGTTGGGAACTCATCTCATCTTTCTATTTTGGGTTCTAGTTCTGTTGCATTAGCTGGGGTTTCTCTTCAGGATGTTCTTTGTGTCCCTGACATTTTGACAAACCTATTGTCTATCTATCAGATTTGCCACTCTGGCTCTGGTAAGACAGTTGAGTTCTCACCACATGATGTGGTTATTTGGGACTTACATGATTCTGATATGATTGTGGCTATTGGGAGTGTTGACACTACATCTCGCCTATACAGATTTGATGGATTTGAGTCTTCTGATGGCACAGGTTCTTGTCTTATAGCACATGTAGATTCAGTGAGAAAACTTTGGCATGAGGGTTTAGGCCATGTTAATTACAGATATCTTTAGCAAATGAGCACATAGGCACTTGTTCTTGGGCTTCCATAGATTACTTGCACTGATGGGGTTTGCCAGGGTTGTGTTCTTGGCAAACAACATAGGGATCCTTTTCCTCATGGATGAGCTACTTGTGCTTTGGCACCATTAGAGTTGATTCATAGTCACCTCATGTCATTCCCTACTCCTTCTTTTTTTGGTGCCAGATATGTGCTTACTTTCATTGATGACTTCTCCAAGTGCACATGGGTGTACTTTTTGAAGTACAAATCTGATGTCTTTGATTCATTTCAAGTCTTTAAGACATTTGTGGAGAAGCAATCTGGTCTTTCTATTCGGAGGATACGCACAGACAATGGGGGGGAGTATGTGAACCAAGCTTTCAGGGATTTTTGCTTTGAACATGGTCTTCAGCATTAGTTTTCAGTGCCCTACACCCCTCAGCAAAATGGTGTGGCAGAGAGAAAGAACAAAACACTTCGAGAGATGGCTAATTGTATGATACAGTCCAGGTCCATGGATTCATATTTTTGGGTAGAGGTAGTCAATTGTGCCAACTATACTTAGAATCAAATGCCTCACAAGGTTGTTCGACATATGACTCCTGAGGAGGCTTAGTCTCATGTCAAGCCTGATGTATCTTCATTTTGAGTTTTTGGTAGTAAAGCATGGGCATTTGTGCCTGATGCTCAGAGAAGAGCAATGGAGCAAAAGAGTCGACACCTCATTTTTGTTGGCTACTGCAAGGATGTTAAGGCATACAAGTTGTTTGATCCTGACTCCAGAGAGGTCATGTTTCGACGGGATGTCCAGTTTGATGAGCGCCTTCCTGTAGTAGATACCCAACTTCCAGAGTCTACTTCACTTACCACTACTCCCTCATCTCTTCCAGATTCTTTTCAGGATGTTGAGGATGATGATCTTGGTGATCCTCATTTACCTCCACCACAAGATCCTCCACAGATGCCTAGATGAGCTCGTGTTATAGTTGATGCTGTAGGATCTCTAGCTGGTGATCCTTCCACTTCTCGTCGCACCCGATCTCATACTGCGGGTTCTAGTCTTCTGAGTCATGCCATTTGTGATGATCCTCAGACATTTGCAGCAGCGATAGGGCATACTGTGTGGGACAGTGCTATGGAGGAGGAGTATTCTTCTTTGATGAAGAATCACACATGAGATCTTTGTTCTCTTCCTAAGGGAAGAAAACTAGTGTGATGCAAGTGGTTGTATCATACTAAGTTTGCTGCTGATGGTTCTATTGATAAGTACAAGGCACGTCTTGTTGCGAAGGGTTTTTCACTAGTTGAGGGTATTGATTACACAGAGACATTTTCCCCTGTCGCCAAGATGAACTCTATCCACCTTGTCTTATCCCTTGCAGCTTCTCAGGGATGGTCCATTTTTCAAATGGATGTGAAGAGTGCATTCTTGCACGGTGATCTCACTGAGGAGATTTACATGGAGTAGCCTTTAGGATTTGTGCGGGATCCCTCCTTGGTTTGCAAACTTTGACATTCTTTGTATGGTCTCAAATAGGCCCCTCGGGCTTGGTATGAGAAGATGGACTCCTTCTTGCTTTCCACAGGATTCACCTGATGCCATTCTAATCCTACAGTCTACATCAGCCTCTCGAGGATGAGGTTGTAATCCTTGTGCTCTATGTTGATGATCTTCTCATCACTGGTAGCTCATCTTTTATGATTCGAGATGTTCAGCGAGCATTAATGGAGCAGTTTGAGATGACTGATCTTGGTCTGTTACACTACTTCCTTGGTCTTCAGATTGTTCAATCCTCAGTTGGGATTTTTGTTTACCAGCAGAAGTATGCTCTTGACATGTTGTGATACTTTGATATGCTTGATTACAAGCTTGCTCCCACACCTTTTTAGTCCGATGTTACCTTGTCTACCTCTTGCACTTCGCCTTCAGTGGATCCTACATTGTATCGGCAGTTGGTTGGCAGTTTGTTGTACCTAACTCACACTCATCCTGATCTCTCCTTTGCAGTTGGTCTAGTCTCTCGATTCTCCCATGAGCCTCATGAGAGTCATTGGCAAGCTGCCAAGCATATTTTGAGATACATTCAGGGCACTCTTATGTATGGCATTCATCACACATCAAGGGTTCCTCACATTGTTGGCTTCACTGACTCAGATTGGGCTGGTGATGTCGATGATCGAAAGTCTACTTCTGGCTTTTTCTTTTGTCTTGGCTCTGGTCCTATCACATGGTCATGCAAGAAGCAGCATGCTCATGCACTTTCATCTACAGAAGCTGAGTACAGAGCAACAGTGCATGCTAGCCAGGAGATTTTATGGCTTCGACAGTTGATGACTGAGTTTGGATTTCCTCCTGATCGTCCTACAGTTCTGTGGTGCGATAATCAGAGTGCTATTCACATTTCCTGCAACCCGGTGGAGCATTAGTGCACTAAACACATTGAGCTTCATATGCATTTCATCCGTCAGCAGATTCAAGATGGTGTTCTCTCTTTGGAGTACATTCCCACTGACGTGCAGGTTGCTGACATCTTCACCAAACCTTTTGCATCTCCATGCTATCTTCAGTTGCATTCTATGCTTGGGGTGACGAAAGTTGTCCTTGGGGGGTCTTGTTGAGGCCTTCCTTCCTTCATGTGTTTTTTCAGCATGTTTGTTCTATCTCTTTTTGGAGAGGGGTTTTTCCCACTGGGTTTTCTCCTTTGTCTCTGGTTTATAGAGATTTTCTTGTATTGGGTACCTGATCAGGCCTTGTTGCCGGGACCTATTTCCTGCTTTCATAATTGTGCTAGGTTAGCTTACCTCCTGAGCTTCACTTAAGGGGGGGTGTTAGAGTATCTATTTATCTCCACTTATTAATTAGATCATGTTGATTTAATTATTAAGTTGTTTATGCACTCTATTTTCACTTCAGCTGTCTCTTAGGTGCATATAATTAATATTTTATATTAATTATATTGCGCAACCTAGCTTTTTACCTTTTAGGGTTTCGTTCACCTTATAGGTTGAACTCTTGTAATTATTGTTATGATCTTGGAATACAATTTCTCTCACACCGCTGAGATTTTCCAAGCTCTTGCTTTTTTGTCTTCTCTAGTTTCCTTTCAGCAATAGGTTATTTGCATGTAGGTGTTCTTGGCGAACTGTGAAGTTAGATTTCTCAACTTCTACATCTGTCATTAGGGTCATGATGGAGTATTTCACTCTTGAAGGGTGGTACTCTAGGGTTTATAACTACCATTTTGCCTTAGTGAACCATTTTAGACATGACAAAAGGATTTCCTTTCCCTATTTCCTTCTATGTTCACTTAACCAAAGCATTACCAAATTTAGGCTGAAGAATTTCTCGATTCTTCATGTTGGGCTTATTCTCCTTATAACTGATTATGCGAGAGACCATATTCCTGATCCTATCCCCCCCCCAGGTCAAAAAAAGGAAGAATATGGGCTCTTCTTCCAGGAAGAAGAACCCTCCTAGCAAAAAAGCCCTCCCTTCTGTTGCACCTGATTCTTCTGGGTTCAAGGATGGCTCGGAGATTGCTAAGGATCTCTCTAAGAAAAATGTCTCTGAGATAGCTAAGATCAATGTGGACCCCCCTGTGAATTCTGTCATTATGGAGCATGTTTTGGAGCCTATGTCTACGGTCCTGCCTAATAATGAAGTTGAGGCTGGTGATAATCCTCATGACTTCCATAATGAAGAGTCTAATTTCACTACCTAGATCCTTGAGGAGGAAGAAATGGCTAATCCTAATTTTGTTATCAGAAAAATCATTGATACTATTGAGGGTTACTTCGGGGCAGAGCAGGATAACCTTAACAGCGGGGAGAAGTCCAACCTTGCTTCAGACACCGATAAAGTTGAGGGAAAAGGAAATACTATGAATGAGGATGAGGATAAGGAAAACAAAGACAACGAGGATAGTATTAATTCTATGGATAATAATGTTGAGGATTCGGGTAAGGATAGCTTTAGGGTTATGGAGGACGATAACCTGGTTTCTCATGACTCCCCAAGCTTTGGTAAGGAGAATAAAAAGGATGGCAGTGAGAGAAGCTCTAACAGCAAAAGGTCCCACCCTCTTCGGGATGACCTTAGAGAGATGGACTCGCTTGTCAAGAGATCCATTATTATGACTTCCCTTCAAATTGCAAAGAATAAATCAATCTACAGCTATAATTTGGACAAGTGGGTGCAGAATGACTTGGTTGAATTGAAGAACAGATGCATCAAGTTGGAGACCAAGAATATTATGCTAAAGGAAATTACTAAAAATCTCAGAAAGGAGATTGTCTCCAATGCTAGAGTCGATGTTTCTGATTACGGTACTGAGATGGAGGAAAAAATTAAAAAAGTTGTTGAGATAGCCATGGTTCCCATTCACGAGAAGATAAGCAAGAACGAAGCTATGCTTAAGAATTTGCTAGGTCTGGCAAATTTTGGAATGAAGTCTACTCTTGAGAACCTAAATACTTTAAGCAAAGTGCTGGAAGGGAACAAAGAGGGCCCGTTGACTGACAACATTGATCTTACTGTTCCCAGTCAGCAGATGGGTCCGGGTAGCAGAACAAGGTCCAATACCAAAAAGAAATTAAAGGTCGAGGATTAGGATATCATGAGGCTGAAAGATAATATCAAGACTATGCAGGCTCAGTTGGAGGACTCTGAGAGCTTCTTGAAGATTCTGTCTTGATTTTGGTGCTGGTGGTCTTCTGCTCTATTTTCTTTCCAGCTCTTTTTTCTTTTTGTTGATTAGGTTATATTGAATATCTGGGATCTGTCCCTTTTGTAGTCTACTCCTTTTTGGGACAGCTAGTTGTTCTCTTGGTTTTCCATGCCTATCTCTATACTTATTTGTTAAAGGGTTTTGGGGCCCCTTCAAAACCTATTTTTATCATAATAAAAAATAATGATATTCATTCAATTTCCACAAACAAAGAAAGATAGGCATTCCAATCAATCCAAACACAATAACTATCTGGGAGACACGAAGAGAACAATCTTTTCAAAGGTTTCCAAGCCCTACCTTAATTCCATAAGGTGAATTCAAAACACACACAAATCCAAAACTTCCAAGATCCCAAGCTTTACCAAAATTCTTTGAATTGCATTCCAGAGCCAAACCTGTAAAACCTTCCAAAACTTGTGTTATGAATAATGACAAAAAAGGACTCCAATAAAGAAAACTCAACACACCAAACTTTTAAACATGTAACTCACAATCAAGAATTAGAACTCGACTGTTAAAAATAATAAAAATAGTTAACTCAAAATCACAGAAATCAGAACTCAACTCCAACCTCACTTATATCAATCTTTTATTGAAAAGAATTATTTATTTAATTAATAATTCCAATTCATGCAAATCACTCAACTTTTAATCTTAAAGTAATATTTCAATTTTATTAACTAAATGTGCAAATTTAATTGCATAATAATATTTAATTAACAATTAATATTTTTAACATATTAATAATATGCAAACTGATAATTAAATATCAATTCATTAATTTATTAAAAGGAATTATAAGTAATCCCTTAATTAAGTCTCTTAACTCAATCTTCTAATTTAGAACTGAAAAATCAATTCCTTTTAACTGGTGTGCATATAATTGCATGATTATATTTTAATTATAATTAATAACTTTAGCACCACTTAATAGGCAAATTGATAAATAATATCAATTTATATTATTTGAACATTTAATTTAAATTTTGATTTAATATTTAATTAAATCCTTATTTTCATAACTAGACTTCTAATTAAGTCTTTTAAATGATCAATGATATTTAATTAATTTCCATTAATTAAATATCCATATATTTAATATTTTCATATCCATAAGATATAATTATTTTAATCTCATAATTAATCTTAATTAAATCTTTAATGCATTAATTACATAAAATTCACATCAAGACACTCGACAAACAAACATGAAGGAGAAACTGACCAAACCCATAAAGTAATAATCAAGCTCAAAGAAAGGGTTCGTGAATGACGTCACCTTGACGAATTCAGACGGTAGTAGAAAAGATACTTGCCCATTGTTGGAGGATAATAATTGGCTTAGGTTGAGATTTAGACCTGGATGTTATCTCCCCTCTCTTACCATTGAGATATTGCGATAGAGCACGCTCATCTGGTACCTGAAACCCTGCATAAAAGATGAGCATGTACAAACATATATATATATATATATATATATATATATATGTATATATATATATATATATATATGTATATATATATATATATATATATGTATATATATATATATATGTATATATATATATATATATGTATATATATATATATATATATAATAAACAATGGTGGGGATTGGCCGATCGTGTGGATCTCACAAGCAAGTAATTACGACTCTGTCCATCAACCACATCAAACAAAAATATAAAACATTCATGCCAACCATACACATGAAAGGAGGTGGATAAGATCCCCTTGGTCTCATGGAAAAAAATTTGCAGTCCCAAAGCTAGTGGTGGGGCAGGAATAAGGAATTGGCAGCTCATGAACAAAGCCTTGGGGGCTAAAATGGTTTGGAGTATGTATAGTAACCCTTCATGCTATTGGGTAAGATTACTCCAAGCCAAGTATTAGGATTCTCCAGACAGTTCAAGGATCCTCACCATAAAATACCCCCCCTCGTGGATCAACCATATGGAACTTTTTGTTATCCTGCAGACCTGTTATTTGTGATCACATTTCATGGCAGATTCATAATGGTAATGAGGCCATGTTTTGGGATGACTCATGGAATGGTCTCCCAGCTCTGAAGGATACTCAGGAATTCTCCCAGCTGAAGGTTTTCTTTGAAACTCATTGGGGGACCAAAGTAAGAGACTATTTGGAAATGGTCAATGATGCTGAAGGTCAATGTTGGAGATGGAAAAATTTAGTTAACTTGGATCTCTCTTTGCAATAGATGGAGCTTATGAAAGGTATTTTCAATCGCAAATTAGTGGCTATTACTAGTCAGTGTGATAGGATAAGGTGGTGTGGCTCTCTCTTTGGAGACTACTCTGTCAAATTGGGATATGTTTTGTTGGACACAAGTGATGCCGTCCATTTTTCTTCACAAGATCTATGTTGGAAAAAGGATTTATTACTGAAGGCTAGTGTATTTGCATGGTTGGCATGTAAAGGATGAATTTTGAATACAAAGAGAAGGAAATGATTAGGTCTTAGAGGACCTACTAGGTGTGCCCTTTGTGAAAGTGAAGTGGAATTTGCAGATCATTTGTTAATTCAATGTAGATTTGCAGATTAGTGCTGGAATTTTGTATAGCAAAAACTGAAGTGGCAAGGCCCGAGAGCAAATACTATACAACAGGTATTTGATGGGTGGCCACGGGTGGTTAGGAAATCAACCCTTTCAGGAATTTGGTCAATCACACCCTCTCTGGTGGTGTGGGAACTATGGAAAGAATGTAACAGGGGGATATTTAGAGATGAACATGAATCTATTTAAAGGTTCTTAATGAGATTACATCATGCAATTGAGAAGGTGGTTAGCATGTCAGCCATAAGAAGACAATTTTTGAAAATTCCTTACACAAAAGAGGATAGGTCTATTCAATTGCAATGGACGGGTATTAGATTTTCCTCTCCTACTGGTGCTCTAGTAACAAAGAGGAGTCTGGTGGGTAAAGATAGGATTAATTGGAGTCTATTGGAGGTTGGCTGGATAAAGGTAAATTTTGATGGGGCTGCAAAGAACAATCCTGGTAGAAGTGGTATTGGGGTGATTTTTTAAAATAGTGATGGTAACACTATTCTGACAATGTCGAAAAGATGTGAGGATGACACTAATAATATGGTTGAATGCAAAGCCACACTTCTCGTAATAAGACTTGCAAAGAAGCATGGTTTTAGCATATTACACTTGGAAGGGGATTCATTGTTAGTTGTGCAAGCTATTACCAATTTATCCATTAATGCTTGACACTTAGAGAATGAGGCTTTGTTGATTAGGGAGTTGTTATCAACTTTGGAAAACTATAAGGTCTCCCATATTAAAAGGGAGGGCAATGAGGAGGTGGATTTTCTTTCTAAACAGGCTGTGGAGTTTGAAGAAAATGGGGACCTTTTGATTAATGATTTAAACTTAAATCATGTTTGAAGCATTGAATGGTTGTGGTTTGCTGATGTCATGAATGATTATGTCAGATTGCTATGATAATTGATGGTTGCTCCTTTCATCATTTCGTTGGCAAGTTTCTCTTTTTGGTAGGCACACACACGAGAGAATAATGGTAGGAAATGGTGGCGGTCTCAAATTAATGGTGTTTGGATGTTTGGCATACTTCCGAATGTGTTTGGTGTCCTGCGATGGTGAAGCTTTTAAAGGCTTGCTTGGTGGGATTTTCATTTTGGTGGTGTTTTGGTTTTTTGTTGGCGCTGGTGTGCACTTTGCATTTGGTGTGATTCTTAGAGTGATTACGGAGGCGACATTTACTTTCCACACCAAGAGGCAACAGAAGGGGATTTATGGCCCGATCAATGATCATAGGGTAGTTAAATGCCCCTCTAAGGAGATTGTTCAAGCATTCTAGCAGACATTGGGGCCTCTTTTCCATAATGGTGACCGAAAATGGAAATTGCAAGTTGATATTGTAGACATGATTATGGCCTAGGGTTTGGAGCTGGGTGAACATGAAAATTGGGTGGCTTGGGTAATGAGGGCATTGTTTGAGGAGGAGTTGATTGTAGGGTTGGATTCATTGTTGGAGTGGGTGCATTCTGGTTGAGCATTTAATTGTAGTGAATGCTTCTCTAACGAAGAGGAAGGCATGGAGGTTGGCATCTTCCCCTTTGTTCGTTGGCTGAAAAGGGTTGACAGAGATAGCTATTTGGCGAAGAGGCGAGCTGGTTGGATTGGCCTGACCCAGGGCATTGAAAGGTTTATGGCTGAAAGGCGGGTTGTGCAGGTGCCAATTGTCTTCCCTAAGAGAAGACATTCTCTTCGACACAGAGATGGCGTGGGAGAAAATAGGGCAATTTAACTTGATGACGGATTGTGTTTTTTGCGGCTAACCCCACAAGAAGTAATGGATGCTCATTTTCTTTTCATTTATAACAAGGTTTTGGTTGGATGGTGGATGCTCCCTCTGTTTTTGTTTGGCTGGTTACATATGGATGATCGCAGGTTTCGTTGATGGCGATATTTTGCAAAGGATGGTGATGTTGTAGTTGATATGTTTTTTGATGTGTAATGGTCACCTTTAGTTGCCTATTGGAGGTTTTTTTTTCAGAGGTTATGTTTTGGCCCTATCTCTTTATAAGGGCATATCTGGATCTTTATTGTATACATATGGATGTTAGGGTCTTTCGGAAGCAATCTTGAATGCTTCGTATATATTGTAATTATGCTTATATTAATAAAATACAACTTATTACCGATAAAAAAAAAATCATCATTATCTAACTAACACGATATAAATCAAATGATTTAAAGTACCATAGCACTGGATCATTAAATGTAAGTGAAGGTCTAATATTCATAAAAAGTGGTCTAAATGGGTTGGCATCATAAACATAAATGTTAGTAAAGGGGTGGGCACTACAACTCGACCATTCCACTAGTAGATGTTTGACATTGAAGGATAAGAAACAAATCCTTGATTTTGACGATTTTACTTTCTCATTGGTTGATACACGTGTGTTCTTCACATGGCAACCAACATTGGGCTTCTCCTTTGTCATGTCCTTCTTAATTGATATATATATTTTTAATTATGTTGTTCATCATTGTGAGATATTTACAACCTTTTATGGGGGCTCATTGTCATTTATAGTGATACAATCATTCTTTGTCAATGGTAGCGACATAATATTCTATAGGATGATTATCCACTCCTATACACTTAGGAGCAAGGATAACTAGTTTTTGAGAGTTGTGTATCCTTAGATACCTCCTCATTGTTTAGAAGGTGTATTCTTGATGAGGATCCCTTTGTGCCCCCTTTGTAGAAACATTGTTTTCATAATAATTATAACCTCCAAGGAATGGTTATCAACCCACATCTTTCAATTTTGTTGGTCTACAAATAAGTCAATATAACAAGGCTTTTTGGCTAGTATAATTCATACAAATTAGCAATACACATCCACCTAGCATTACATAGCTTACTATTTTGTGAATTCACGTATCTTGTGATTGTTGATCATAAAAAAACTTGCTAGTTTATGATCCTTTGTTTACACTCCTTGGGGATTTGGTCAGTCATGGTTATATAACATAATACAACTTGTTAGACCCATGGGGGCTTTGTAATATGCATTACTCCTATAGATAAAGAAAGTTGGTTCCAGAGTCATGTACCCTTGTGTGTTTATACTAAATAAGTTCCTACATATGTCTATTATTGAGTTCTTGCATATGTTTATGTTTATGTTCTTCAATTAATTCTTGCATATGTATTTTCTATATGTATTCATTAAGTTGTTTGTACATGTTTTTAATGTCATACATGGACGATGCTTGGTATGGAGACAATTTTTTATATTGAGGTTTCCTTACCTTACTAATTTGGAATTTTTTTTGCTTACATTATCATTGTATGCTTCACAATTTTCATATGTGTCTTGCATGTCTTATGTGTTAACCTCATCTCTGACATGTATGTTTCAAGTCTTGTGCATATTTTCTATGTGACTTACGTGTCTTCTATGTGTCTTGTGTGTATTATTTGTGTCTTGTTTTCCTTCCACATGTCTCGTGTGTATGATTTGTGCCTTATGTATTTTCAATTCATGTTTTCCTTGTGTTTTCTTCATGATTTATACGTTTCTATTTCATATTGGCTATATTTTATAAGTGTATTCACCTAGGATTCTCTCTACTTTACTATGGGTATGTATGTAAGATAATACCCTTGCTAAGTGGGAGATAAATGAAATGTCATAAATTGTATACCTTGGAAAATCCCATGCTATGTTTAGCACTTGATTTTTAGATTCTACATGATTCAATACAAACAAACTCAATCTAGGTCTAGATTTGCAACATTTATCTCACCCCTAGATTGTTTTGTAGCTATTAAGGGTTGGAATAGGGTACCCAACACTTATGTCTTCCTAATTTGACTCCAAATTCACATGTGTGAATGTTGGATTCAAGCCCTTAATAGTTTCATTCCTCATTGTTAGTCTTTGTAGGTCATTTCTTGTGAAAATGTGTTAGTTTCATATAAGAACAACTCCCTATCTTGCATTGTAAGAATTTTTGAGCAATTCTTAGTAATCAAGACCAATCAAGTGAAGAATTTTGAGGGCACATCAAGCTTACAACAATTTTCAATGAAGTATCATTCTTTGTTTTTATCATGTTGTATTAACCTTTTGTGGAATTTTATGAAAGCAAATCAACATCACACTACATGAGATTCAAGCAAGGGTTTCATACCTAAGGTAATCATTTTAATTTATGACATTTATTTTCCTTTGTCTCCCCAAGGGCACACATAGTCTTTGTTAATTATCATTACTAGTGTGGAGGTTGGAACACCAACACGAGGTTTGACTCAGGAAAGCCCTTGTACATCACAATATTTTCCCCTTTTTTTATATTTATAGAATTAAATATGAATATTACAATTGAGAAAGTGATATATTAAGTCACAATAGAAATTTATGAATATTATTAGACATTGAACCAATGAAAACTTTAGGACTAGAGCATTCAATGCCTATATCCTACTATTTTAACCCACATATTTAGGAGATAGGTGTGAAAATCTTCCTAATTCCATTTTGTGCTTCTCTTGAGTAGCCACAAATTTCAAACATGAGTACCTAATAATTATATCCTACACTATTAGCTTCAAATTATAGTGCAAGGTTCCTCTTTGTATCTCATTTCTAGATTTGTAACTCTCTTGTGCATTTTAAATTCCATATTTCTTGCATACTATCTGTGTGTGAATGTTTTACACCTTCATGAAATTAGGACAATTAACAACAATTCTATGTAAATACATTGGAAATTTAAACTAAAGAATTGAAATTAACATCCATGACATCTCATGGTTCTCTATCTAAGCTTGGTAAGTAGAGCTCTCAACCTTATTCTCTACTAGTGACAATCCTAGAATGAGAAAGTATGATAAAATGCTTAATCTAGCTCTCAATTCTCCAAATGATACAAAGATTAATTCAAATGCTCATGATAATACTCTCAATTGCTCTCAATTGCTATAAATTTGCTTTCAAATTGCCTATAATGATGATGCTATGCACTTGAATTTCTAAGATGTCTTTATGCTCTCAAAATGACTTCTATTTATAGTAAAATCCCAAGGGTAGGGGTAGAGTTATTTAATCATGATTTAGCCTTGGTTGAGTCAAAAACTTTAAAATATTTTTAAATGGGGGGACAATTTAAATGATTGTCTCAAGGGTTTGGACAAGTAGACAAATTTGAGTAGTTGAGATTCAAAGTTGAAATGTGCGATTGAGATTCAACTATTTTGGAGTGATCCATGTGCTTTTGTTCTCAATTCTCATTGGTTGCTCAAATGTTGTTGAAAGATATTAGGATTAATTAAATTCCATTAATTAATTAAATTAGCCATGTAAGGGAATAGGTTCAATTTGATTTTTGATTAAAAACTATACAATTAATTGATTAAAATCAATTATATAGTGTGATTTATCCCTTTAAGCTTGTATTTAATTATTTAATGTCATGATTTGATTTTTCCTTTGATTTAAATGATTTTGTCCAATTTTGATTAATAAATGTCTATTTAAAAATCGATTTGATCCATTTTGATGAGAATTAGAGCTTTTGGCTAAGATTTTGCAATTCGAATGCTTCTAAGACACCTGCCCAGTTTTTGGTGTCTACAAATGCCCCTCTTTGAATTAATGTGCGTAGCACATTGATTCAAAGAAACTTTTATGTCCTGATCACTGATTCGATTCTTGATTGATTGATATAAAATTGATTTGAAACTGCTTTGATTGATAATGCCTAATTTGAAAAATGATGCCACATGCCCCACTGATACTAGTTCAAAATTTTAAAGCCCTAGATTCAATGATGTATGATGCCAATTTGATACTCTAATGATGCCCCCTCATAAATGAAAATAGATTGATTGCTGGATAGGAATATTGATGAAATTGATTGATAATGGATCCAATATGTTTTCATTTTAAAAAAACCTTGATGATATTAAAGTTTCAACAAATTCCCCGGTTTGATTGATTGTTGATATAGATTTTCTAGGTCAAAAATTACCTCAAAATTAGGTCAAATAGCATAAATAGGTCGAAAAACCCAAATTTACTATTCATTTTCACTTTTGACTATTGAGATTTTTCTTTGATCCTGAGAAAGTTGATCACGATGGTTGTGCCTATTCGAGAGCATCGGTTTGAGAGATGTCATCAGTATCAGAGACCTTTGGATTACGGACCTCTGGTAAGTGACTCTAACCCTCCTAGTGCATTTATTACAACCTTTTTAGCATTTATTGCATGATTTTCTTGTTTTTTAGTTGTAATTTTGCAAAATGTTGCCTAGGATATCTTAAATGACACCTAGGCTTATGAAGTACCACATCTGCGTAGTGAAATGCCGCTTAAGATAGTTTAAAATTGGCCTATGATAAATTTGATACCGCCTAAAACTAGGGCAATTTAATCAAACTATGTATAAAACACCACATGAAAAATTCCTATGTTTTAAATGACGCCTAGATATGATGAAATGTCACCTAGGGTCATGAAATGCCGCTTAACAGATGAAGTACCGTGTGTGAAAAGTTATTCACTGCCTAAGGTAAAATGCCGCCTCCGCATAGGCAAATGACGCCTATAGGAATTTTGATAATTTTGATACTCAAACTTTGATTTTCTGATAAAATTTGATATTTCTGGAAAATTGAGTGATTGTCCAAGATAGATAGGTCTGTTGTAGTTAAACAAAATAAGTGATTAGGATATTAAGATAATGGTAACAATGAATGTTTGATTTGTCAATCTGATCGGATAGAAAAGAAATTTGATAGTAGAACACTGATAGGATTAAATCTATTAGATTTCCACAATCCATGTATAATACTAATCAATTTCTAGATTCGATTATGTGATGGTAAAAAAACTCTACACAATCGAATCCAGAAATTGATTAGTACTGTAAGGATTGACAAATGATAATTCACTCTCAAGACATAGAGACACGAACAAATGGTGATAGCTTGATTGATTGACTTAAAAATAATCCACTGATATAGAATACTGATATGATTCCCTTGATTTACAAAATAGGCACATTTTCATAAGTTATACATACAGACAATAGCTTCTTGGATATTAGACCTAGGTCAGGAGTTGACCCAGCGAGAGTATCACGTCATTGAGATGTGTGGTTTGAGTTTCCTTTTAAACATCCCATGGTTCCAACTGAATTGAGGTCTTCTGACAGCTGTGGTAGAGTGTTGGCACTCTGACCACAATACCTTCCATTTACCGTTTGGGGAGATGACTATCACTCTCGAGGATGTTTATAGATTGCTCCACATTCCAACTCAGGGTGAGAGAGTCTATTATGATTCAGTATATGATGGCACTGTTTGCATATGGGTATTTGGGGATAATACCATTGGTGATGATACCATTACATGGGCACAATTTTCTTCATTTCCCACATTGCCAGCGGTGTTAGGTGCATTGATAGGTGGTTTACTACTTCCTAACAGGTGAGCTAGAGGCTTCTTTATTGGATGGGGCCATATTTTAGAGGATATGCTTGCACAGCCTCGGCGTTTCGATTGGGGTTCTTCTGTTCTAGCCCAGTTATACCATGATTTGCATGAGGTGGTATATAGATCTAGTACATCATTATCAGCAGGTGTAGTGATATTACAGTTGTGGATATGGGAGCAGCTTCCCATTACTAGGCCATTGTCATATCATATCCACCATCGTGGCTATCCTTATGCATTTTTATATAGCAACATGGTTGTCCAACATCATTTGGGAAAACTAGAGTTTTGGCGTTGCATGATCGATGATATGGATAAGGTTGTATGGAGACCATATCTGAGTTGCGAGGGTTGGTGGGAGGATGATGATGAGCTCCCTTATATGTTTTCTCCACGATGGATGATTTTTCGATCACCCCTTGTGATTGAGAGATTTTTCTTTGGTTGGGTTTCTACATAGTACAACAGATATCAGGATATGTCGCAGGGTATGGCTCTATATGCTCGAGTCCAGGCAAAGTAATTGATGTGGGGCGCACAGATTGATTTCTAGTTTGCATGTGATCAAATTTTCATGATGATGTACATCAAATGTGATAAATTAGAGTACGTGGCAGATGTTGGGATGTCCGCGAAGTACAGAGAGTGGTGGTCTCAGAATAGATTTTTGAGATTTACCGATCCTGCAGAGTCAATCCCGAGTAGAGATGGGTGATCAGATGATGATGGTGGAGATGGTGATGGGGATGGTGGCGCTAGACCTAAACGATGTCGAGATCATAGAGGATAGAGAGCTCCCCAGATCATAGCTAGAGGATGACTTGGGCCACAAGTACGAGGTGGACATTTCAGGGACAGGGCTGTCAGACAGGTTCAGTCAGATCAGGGACCTGGGTTTGTTCATCCTAGAGATGCATTAGTATAGGGACAACAAAGACAACAAAGAGTCAGGCGACAGGTGTATATTGATGCTGCTAGACAGGATCCTAGGGGACAAGATCCTTTGATACAACATGTTCCATTGGTTCAGCATGCACAGATTCCAGCACAACAAGTGCCTCCATAGATTCTTAGGTCACAGGATATGGGTCAGACTTCTCGGGCCTCTCCTAGTATTGATGCTCTATCGCAGGATGTTCGGTCATTACATACAGGTTTGACATCGGTTGTAGGTCGATTAGATCAGGTGGCCACTATGATGCAACAGTTTATGACCATGATGGCTTAGAGGCCAAGTATTTCTAGCACTAGTCAAACTCCTTCTACTCAGGATAGACCAGGTGACAGGGGGCCAGATGGATCAGGTGCTGGTGATGGAGTGAGTGCCCCTATAGGATCTTGAGATGATTGATTATGGATCTCTCCTTGATGATGATTTGTATCATGTTTTATTTATTGATCAGGACTTTGATGTATCATTTTGTCAATGATATTGTATCTTTGATATACATATTTGATGGATCTTTGATGTTATGGACACTTATATGATTATGGACTTTCCTTGATTCTCTTGATATGTTTATGTGATATTATCTTTATATGAAGTTCTATATGATGTTTATGATGCATTTACTTTTGATTATGCTATGGATGCAATGTATCTTACATATGATATAGATAAATGGATGCAAATGATAATGCGACTTTGATACACTTTTCTGATTTTCAATGTATGGATGCAAATGATTGATTATGGAAATATGAATAATGAATGCCACTATGTTTTTAATTTTTTGATGTATGCAACTCTTAATGTGCTATCCTTAACTAAATGTATGCAAATGATTAATGATCAATGAATCTTTTTCTTCTTTTCAGATATAAGGATAATGAATAATGAGTAATGCTATGAATGAATGTAAAATATAATCTCACATTATTGATTTGAACCAAGGATAAAGTGTTTGATTGAACCCCCTTTTAATGATTGATCACAATAATGACTAAACCCCTTTTCCCTTGGAAAAATAACTACAAACCAATGCACTTAATCTAACATGAAAATGCAATGCAATGCAACTAAATTGTCACTAGCTTTTAGCAAAGAAATGCCATAGAGAAATATTTTCATCATTGAGCATTGTAGGATCGGAAAGCAAGTACAACCATCACTAACCACATCATGATGATATGAATACCACTTTATATCACATTTGGTAACCTTTAGAAAACTAGTACAACCCTCACTAGTTGAATAACCAACTGTGGGAGTATGAATACCAGTTTCAATGGATTCAATGTTGCAATTAGATTTTGGTATTAAGATATGGAAGATCTAAATAACCAAGGTATCCATTTGCGTAAACAAACAAAGGTCAATCCTCCACCCTACAAGAAAGTCCTCGATGGTTCTTTGATGACCATGTCATTAGACGAATTCACATAAGTTGTTGGATCTCTCTCAAGATAGTCACTCAAAGGCAAGAAAAATATCATGTCTCCATCATTGCCAATCTAGTCGAGACATCATTGATTAGCTAAAAAGACATGATAAAAAGCCAATAAAGATCATCAAAAGCTTCAAGTGTTTAGCAATGTATCAAGATTTTCCAAAAAGAATTTCCAAACATTCTGATCATTTAAGTGATGTCAATTTTTAATCTTGAATAATAAAGTCAATGAAGGTTCAAGGATCAAGTTGTAGGATCAAAATACTTGGTTGCGAACAATGATATCCATCAAAGGTTCAATAAAAATCTCTCACTTCTGAAGCTCTGATAAGTCCCTCTGATGTGTGACCGAAAGTAGCACTATTGAATCTGTTTGAGTTTAATGCATTGCTTCATGTGAATTGATGCCTGTTTGTTGAAATTCGCTGATTAAGATCAAATGCCCCTAGTTGGATAGGAAAAATGTTGGACTTGGGAAAACTTCCAAAATATTACAAAAGCTCGGTTTATGCAAGATGCAGGTCAAAGAACTTTATGCAAACATTTTTGTTTTGGATTTTTGGATTTTTTACTTTTTATACTTTTTAGAAATTATCAGCTCTCAAACAAGATCACATTGGTTTGCCCCCAATGTCTAGCAAGATAGAGGAAATGAAGGATGGATCAGCAAGTTGATGGATTAGAGATGGAAAGGCCATGATGGATGAAGCATTCGAATGTAACCCATAGGACCATCTCCTCAATATTACCTAAGTTAAGGAAAAATGATATAGCAATGTGAAGCATGTTTTTGGATAAGCCATGGAAGTCAATGATGCAGTGCTAGATAGCCTATAGGATAACGATCTACTGTCATGAAAATGAGGGATCCAAAAGAGTGGACATGTCAAGAAGTTTTTTGATAACAAATTTTGTACTTTAAGAGCTTCATTTTGATCAAGACCAAGGGGTTAGTTTGGGTAAGATGTGGATAAGATAACACAATCAGGATAAAGGGGTGATGGAGGCTATGAAGGGATGTTTTGGGATTATGGAAAGATTGTCAAGGAATAATGAAGGTGAATTTGGTATAAGCAAGATCATGATAGGGTAACATGGATGCAACAAGTAAATAAGCTAATGAAAATGATAAAGGATGTCGAGATACTCAATGCTCATGGATGTGTTCAACCTTGTCAATATTAAAGGTGAGAGAGGGAATATGGATGCAAGTGAGATAAATGATAGGAAGATGGAGGATAGCATGGATGAAACTTGCCCCCAAGTGTAGAGTGCAAGAAGGAGGAATTACACACGATGCCTATTTGCCAGGTCTTCATCATGGTATTTGTCCAAGGTGCCACAAGAAGTGGTTTTCACCATAGGACATATTATTTCTCTTTACTTTTGCCACCAAGGTGCCTATTGCTAGGTTTTCACCAAGGCACTTTTTTTTTTCTTCTCTTTTTCAATATTTTCCCAACATCGGGATCTTTGGACAATGCTCTTTTGAAAGATATGCTATAATAAACCATGGGTATGACTAGGACGCTCAAAGATATTGATAAGGCGACGACAAAGGATAGATATGGAGGATAAAGGTAGGTGGTGGTAAATGTTTTATGCCATAGATTAGATAAGAAGGATGGAAATATGGAAAGTAGGTGTTGGAAAATGAATGTGAGGATAAGAAGAAGGTATGTTGTAGATGGAAATGTTGACAAGATCAACTTTGACACACACTTTGAAGAGTGATAGAATGATGGAGGAACAATAGATGAAGGAGGTAAGGATCTTTTTGAGATAGTGGATTTTGGGATGTAGGAACCCAAATTAGACTTGGAAAGTGGAAGATGTTTGGAAGGAGATGGAATGGAATCCTTTGGAAGCTTGAATGTCAATTTTTATTTTTATTTTGTGTGCAAATCTTTCAAAAGTGACTTGGGAATGCACATAGTCTTTGATTTTTCTTTCTTTTGTGATGCTTTTGAATGCATTTCTTCAATGAGGGATTTAGGAACCCACATTTTATTTGATTTTTCTTTTTGCTTGGTGGACCTTTGTAGCCTTTTGGATATTTCATTTTTCTTTTCATTCACATGTCAATTAGATGGGACATATGGATTCTTGGATTTATGATTTTTATGTTTCACATCAAAATTGCTTCCAAAAGACTTAGGAATTGTGGATGAATAGGAATAATATGGAGGGTTCACATGGATTGGTGTTTGGACATTCTTCAAGTATGTGTGCCTTCGTTGATCTTGATACATGGTAGGGTAAGTAAATGGGGAGCCAGGGATGATAGGAATGGTTGATGGAGGAATATATGGACCTAATATGGATGGAAGGGATGAAGACTTTTGTTTTGGGACATAGGAACCCAAAATGGATTTGGAGGATAGTGAAGGTATATGGTTGCATTTTAATGGAGGTATATAAGGTGTGAAAGGGATATCAACATCTTTGGAAGGAGTTGCATTGCCAAGGTTCTCCTCTTTAAGATTTATCTTTATACCAATAGGCTCATGAGTAGCTTTGATAGGAACAAATTTGATAAGATCAACTGAGGCTTGAAGGGATTTATTATCATGTAAGGGATTTGGAAGAATGATGATTTCTTGAGGTGAACATGGAGGAATATGACAAGGAAATGATGGGATATTTTGATATTGACAAGGATCTTCGAATGGTGTAGAGAGGGTATTTTGCTCTTGATTTTCAATATACTCATTGGAAATTGTGGAAAGGATATCGTGATCTTGCTTGGGAAGTGGAGAAAATATGGAACTTGGAAGGGTATTTTGTTCTTGGAATGGAAGGACATCATCTTGGAAGACATGAAAGGATGCAAGGGGATCATCACAGGGTTTTATGGATATGGGACCTTCATCAAATATGGGAGGGGATTGTATAGAATCTTGATCTTGATCTTGACCGATACTTGTTTCTTTTCTCTTTGGATTATCCTCTTGACATGGAGCCACTTCTAAGGACAAGGTAGATGTTTGGAGGAATGATGTAGGATCCTTTTGAATGGGTATAGTGGGCATTGAAGCACATGAAGCTTTGGGGTCCAAGATCTTTGAAGCATGGAAATGATCTGCAACAAGATGTAAGTTAGCTTGGGTTTCTTTTAGAGGTAGCCCTTGAGGGTAGATATAGTCAACGTGAAAAGTGCCATCATTAGGCTCACTCTTTGATGGAGGAATTTTGGATAGTTGTGAAGCTTTATGAGATGGACGAAGGATTAAAGGAGTATAAGCTATGGGAGAAACCTTGCTAGATGGAGGTTTGTGAGATGGATGAAGGATCAAAGGAGTACAAGCTATGGGAGAGACCTTGCTAGATGGAGGTTTGTGCATTAGATCTTGCTTGAGAGTGGTACCTTTCTCTTCATACTCTTTATTATCTTGACCACAAATAGGATCATCATGAAATTTTGTTTGATCCAAGATAGGCTTGTTGCTCTTAAATGCTTGTTTTTGTGAGGAAGATGAAGACACAGATGACCCATCATCATAAAGAAAAGGCCAAATTGATCTTAATGATGGCTTTTCAGATGATGTATCTTTTTGTTTTTCCTCGTTCTCCCTCAAGGTTGATGTGTCAAAATTATGAGGAAGCTTAGCTCCTGATTGAGCTAACTTTATGAAGTATGCTTCTTTATCCCTCTTCAAAATTAATCCCATTGTTTCCACAAATATGGGATCTTGGATTTCTTCTAAAACTTCATCTTCAGACACTTCATCATTTTGATTTCAATGGAGATTTTGGTCTTGATTTTGATAATTATGCTCCATAATAGGATTGATTCATTTCTCAAATAGATTCATCATTATAAATGTTTTTTAGGAATATGATCTATTTGTTGCACTGATAAGGAATATCTCTGAAAAGGGTATCCAAAAGTGATTTCAAAATCTTTCCAAACCTTCAGGAAATGTCCACTATTTGCCCTTCTTTGTTTTTGGGTGTCACTTGCCTATGTGTAGGTGTGACTTAAATCTTACTATGCGGTGACTGGAATTTTCTTAGGCGGCACTCTACAGAGAGCAGGCGACTTTTCCCTATTGATAGGCGTTGGTTAACTTTTTCCAAGCGTTTCTTAAAATGTCACAAGCGTGACTTCCTTATTGATAGGTGTTTCCTAAATAGTCATAGGCATGACTTCAGTGTGTATAAGTGGTTTTCCTCTGTGTTCAGGTGACACTTTGCAGATCAGGGTGTAAATTCTAGAATTTTAAAAAGTTTTAAGATTAGATCTACAGAATATTCTTGCCTGAAAATAAAATACAAACCCAACACACACATCAAATTTGTACCATACCTAAAACCACACTAAAAGTGTATGTTCTTGATCATTTTTACAAGTATAAACAAGAATGTCTTCCAAGCAATCTACCTAGAGTCAGATTTGGCTTTTAAACATGTTTGGCTCTAAAAGGCAGATTACTAATTTAACATGATTTTTTAATGAACACCTTCATTATAGATCATGTCAAGCTATTTTACTCCCTTGCAGGCTTCCCACATGCATGAAAGCACGATTTGGTGCAATCCCGAAGGACTACTAGAGAAGTGAATAATACTTGCACACAACCTAGTCACTCTCCTATTAAGGAAGAATGCATTTGTTTATAGTGGGTCATATATTATCATGGCTAAAGCGATTGTCTCCCACTTGGGTCGTTCCCTCTCACCATCCTCGTAAGGAAATTCTTGGGAGGCAGGCTCTCTAATGCTCTAATTTATCTAGCATGTATAGAAAAACAAGATATCAAACTTAGTTCAACAAGTTTGGGAATTTGGTTCACTTAGAAAGTGAAGAGCATATCCCTATTGTTGTCCCTTGTTCCAAACACTTCAAGCAAAAATTGTTCTTTTTCAATGTCTTGACAAGGAGATTCTTAAAAGTGAAATGTTTGGTTAATTCCTCATCCCTTTCTTTCTACCAAATTGGACTCATACTTTTGGCTTTTTGATCCACTTAAAAAAATGGAGAGCATATGCCTAATGTTTATTCAATTTGGATGATAGTAAGGTTTTCCTATTAAGATAGATCCAATGAAAAGCCACAATTTAAGCAAAGTAAGCTTGATGTGAAAAATACCTCTTTTGTAGCTAGCAAAGGCTAGGCACTTTTATGAGGTTTTTGATATTTGTTTGCTTACTCACCTAGTGGCTATCATCCCACTCTGGCTCCTCCAACAAATTAGTCAACACAGCCATACAAAGTGAAGGAAACCAAAAGGAACAATTGAAGTGCAATTAAGTGTTCTTGACAAGATTTTGCAAAGAAGATTTTAACAACTTAATGCTTCAATTTAATTCAAAGTAGGAAATTTATTTTTGTAAGCCTCCAAAACCTTAATGTAATGAGCATAAAGCTTTTCTTCTAATCCCAAACTATCTAGAATTGAAGCATTATGAATTTCCTTTTGACGTTTGGTTTGAATTCTTACCTCTTTGCTCTCTTGAGTAACTTTGCTCTCTGGTTTCCTGACTTTTTTGTGTTTGTTCATCTGCAAGAACAACACAGACAGAGAGTAAGAAAACATAATTTAATAATCTGACAACAAATTTAAACTGAAAATGTTAAGCGTCATTTATCAGCTAATAAGCGTCAGATCAAAGCTAGTAGGCGCTACTTTAAAACTCACAGGCGTCACTTTCTAGTGAATCTAGTGACTTTTAAAGATTACTAAGCGTTAAACTTAGTGTAAATTGCATAAGATAAAATATTCAAAGCAACAAAGTACAACTAGTAAGCGTTAGTTAAAAACTAGTAAGTGTGACAAATGACTGTAAATTGTGTAAGATAAATCATCATAAGTGGCAAAGGACAAGTAATAGGCGTCATTTCTCAGATCTTAGGTGACGCTTTACGCTCTCAAGCGTAATACTTTATCGCATAGGCGTCAGAAGAAGAAAAAGACATAATAGACAAAATCACTCAGGCGTCAGTTAACTACTTCCAAGTGTCGTCAGAATGCTTAGGAGTGTCATTAAATCCTTCGTAGGTGACACTTCTCCTGTTTTCTGCAAAATTAACGTAAAAGTGAAGCCAAAAACACACAAAATTTGATAAAAATGATATAAATGAGGCTCAAAGCCCCACAATGGGCTCCATTTGTGTGTGAATGTTTTACACCTTCATGAAATTAGGACAATTAACAACAACTCTATGTAAATACAATAGAAATTTAAACTAAAGAATTGAAATTAACATCCATCACATCTCATGGTTCTCTATCTAAGCTTGGTAAGCAGAACTCTCAGCCTTATTCTCTACTAGTGACAATCCTAGAATGAGAAAGTATGATCAAATGCTTAATCTAGCTCTCAATTCTCCAAATGATACAAAGATTAATTCAAATGCTCATGATAATACTCTCAATTGCTATCAATTTGCTCTCAAATTTCCTATAATGATGATGCTATGCACTTGAATTTCTAAGATGTCTTTATGCTCTCAAAATGACTTCTATTTATAGTAAAATCCCAAGGGTAGGGTGTAGAGTTATTTAATCATGATTTAGCCTTGGTTGAGTCAAAATTTTTAAAATGTTTATAAATGGGGGGACAATTTAAATGATTGTCTCAAAGGTTTGGACAAGTAGACAAATTTGAGTGGTTGAGATTCAAAGTTGAGATGTGTGATTGAGATTCAACTATTTTGGAGTGATCCATGTGCTTTTGTTCTCAATTCTCATTGGTTGCTCAAATGTTGTTGAAAGATATTAGGATTAATTAAATTCCATTAATTAATTAAATTAGCCATGTAAGGGAATAGGTTCAATTTGATTTTTGATTAAAAACTATACAATTAATTGATTAAAATCAATTATATAGTGTGATTTATCCCTTTAAGCTTGTATTTAATTATTTAATGTCATGATTTAATTTTTCCTTTGATTTAAATGATTTTGTCCAATTTTGATTAATAAATGTCCATTTAAAAATTGATTTGATCCATTTTGATGAGAATTAGAGCTTTTGGCTAAGATTTTGCAATTCGAATGCTTCTAAGACACCTGCCCAGTTTTTGGTGTCTACACTATCAATCTTGTTCCAATTAGTGTTATTTTACCTAATTCATTGTACCCACCCATAGAGAGATACAAACACACGCACGCACACACACACACACACACACATACACATTATCGATTCTAATGACATGCAATCAACATATTGTGTGTGTCCAAGACATCACGTCTCTTCCTTGTAAATAACAAGCCAAACCTACTCACATCTTTAATGTCAAGTAAGAGAAACATTTTACATAGGATAATGCACATGTTAATCTAGGGTCAATTTTCCTACAAAACTCAAACAAATAGCACTTGAACACAATTTGGATTATGGGTTTATCAACATTACAAATCAAAATATAGTTAATCTCCTCTAGTATTTTTTTTAAAAATAATACATCTCAACACATACCTTAGTAACATTAATAGCAAAATAATTATGTAATTTGACCAACAAAATCCATTTATTGATATTTTAGTAATCACCATATATTACTTACTAAATTTTTTTCATTGAAAGGGTTGAGAATGAGCAATATTACATCCACTTAACCCAAGCTATTTTTGTGTCATGGAAAATTCTTGTCTCATTGATCACTTGACTAGCTATTATGAGTATACATAAAGCACATTATGTTGATTTGTACAATTGATTAGTGTATTTAAGGACACTCATTTACTCATTCATCTACATGATAAAATATGAAAACTATAATCTATATCTAAGAGCTTAAAGGATAATATAATTTTGATTTAAATGTCTTGTATCACCATCCTAAGTCTATTTCATGTTTGTTTGTTGTCTTGGATTGTTTCTTTTAGAGTTGCAAATTCATCATACTAAGGGTTTAACTAGGGAGACACGACTCCTAAAATTTGAGAAATTACACATATTTGTGTGAACATTGCATGATCTTCAACAAGAAAACACAAGATAAGAGGCCACATTTTGTCGGATCATATCTATAAGCATCAATTTCAAGTTTATACATAGGTTCATGTCTACACATATAAGTGAGCTTGTGGAGTCAAATATCTTCCATGTCACCCTAAAAATACATAACATTAGTCAATTTATTTGTAACATATAGTACATCACTTTTATCATAAATTATTTAGCTATTTATCACTATTTTCAATATTTCTCCTCTATAATCTAAGCTCATTATTATCACCATTTTCAATATTTTCCCAAATCTATAATCTAAGTTCATTATTACATATTGAATAATTTATTTAATCAATCAAAATTTATCTATAAAATATTTTTCTTTATAATTGCAAAACTAATTATATATATATATATATATATATATATATATATATATATATATATATATATATATATATATATATATATATATATATATATATATATATATATATATATATATATATATATATATATATATATAAACTACCACCCATACTAATAAACTACCATATAGTGGAAATTACTCATATTGAGATTTTATCAAATTGTTTGGTTGTGCATATTAAATTTTCTAATGTGATTATAGTGCAAAGTTATCTCAAGGTTTTGAAATGAGTTGGTATTTAATCTCAAATTCAAATCAATTTTAGAGAACTCGATGGTGTAGATTTTTTCTACTTTTTTAGTTGATGAAAGAGTTACTAGTCTAATATTCAATTCAAGAAAACAAAAATACAATGGCCCTAATTAATAATAGTGGAGATTGATGAAAGGGTATTGCAAATGGGAAAGTAATAACTTACTATAATTGTAATGCAGTGGGGGTACCATCATAATTAAATATTCACTTTTAATATTGTTTAGACTTTCCAATTATTTTAATAAAATAAATATATTAACTAAGAATTTGTACAAAAAGATATCTAAACAATAAAAAGTATCTCTTAAGTTCAAGGATAACACTCTTAGGAGGTTTTCCACTAATCCACCACCTGTAAGAAACAAAGTAAATTATGAAAGCAACAAAACATAATATCCTAGCAAAAAAAGACTAGATTTTTAAACCAAATCATTGTGAATGAGTTCAAGAAACTATGAAGATTGAGTAGAAGTCAAGGACTGCCAATCCATGAAATTCTAAATGTAATTAAAATTATAGGCTCATTTAGCCAAATAGATTGCACCAATATTACATTAGCTAGGACTATGATTGAAAGAGAAAGGATCAAAGTTTCATGAAAGGTGAAGAATTTGTTTCACAAAATATGTCAACTTCCAAGAAGATTCACGAGGCTTCCCATTATTAAAAAGGGAGACTAAAGTGATAGAACTCATTCCCATATATTATCTTATTCCAACTTAGTTCATAGGATTTCTCTAGATCCACAAGGTTGAGCCCCCATCTAATTATTAGTGCTAAAGCCTATAGTAAAATTAAAAACTAAGAAGTGAACTAAACTACCATCATCCCACTCAGTTCTACTAATTCCTGTTGCATTTGGATTACTGCAAGTAGAGACATTGACATTAATAACAAAAAAAAGTATTTGAGAGGATGATTTACTTGCTCTATTCATGTTTAAAAAGTTAGGTTCTAAAGCCAAAACGAGAAGATCCAACAAAATGATTGGCTTCCTAAAAAAATTGAATAGATCACAAGAAGCTAAGAATTTAAAAATACCAATATAAGGCTCACCTCCAAATTTTTTTTATCAAGTCAAAAAATTTAATTAGACATACCTAATAAGACTATAACCTTGGAACATACAATGATTTTTTTATAATGAAAATTTCAAGGGATGAAGACATAAGGCAAAAAGGAAGAAATACAAGGATGTCTAAAACTAACCTAGAATTTAGGTAGAGAAATAATACGAGTTAGAGTTTACCATAACCTTCTAAAACCCTTAGAAAAAAGTTTTGAAAGAAAATAAGGGCCACAAATTCCTCATTAACATGACATAAAACATATTTAAGACATTGGAATTATTGTCTGTCTTATGTTGTCTTAAGGAAGACATTTATTTTGACAAAGAAACTAGATGATAAAATTACATTTAGGTAAAAAATTATTATTCTAGATATTTTTTTAGCCAAAGAAAATCTCCATATCTAACTTTTCCATGTCCCAAAAATCTAGTACCCACAAGAAACTAAATAGATCTCCTATGGATCATAGCCTCAAGCAAGAGTATTAGTTTCCTCCAAAGAATGTTCAAGGAAATATGCCAAAATAGAACATAGGTCGCATAAGTATTAAGACACGTCTCCAAAGGAAAACAATTGAGTTCCTTCTAATTATAAATGCAATAACCCTCCATTGAAGTTTGATGCTTTAGACCAACCAACATCAAAAATGTTTTATTCAAAAGGAGCATATGGTGAAAGGAGGTAAGAATCACTGGTGGCAGTCTTATGAATCCATTAAAAAAGAGCATTATGAACCAAATATAAAATATAGAAGAGACCTTACTAAACAAGTAAAACACTATTCTTTGATCATATTCCATATAAAAAAGTCTTTCTAAATTAGATTTATTATAGAAACCTTAACAACCTCAACACCTTGTAAAGTATTTGTAGCTTGGAGGTTTGGCTCATGAGTCATTGTGTTTCTTAGAACATCTCTAATAATTTTTTGTATCCAAGACTCGACTATTCAATTTGGAGATTCTTTGAGAAATACCACCATTTTTCTAAGACTACACACCCGGTCTCAATTAATAAGATTCAATATTTAATAGTCTAGATTCAGTATATTAAAAATTTCCTAGAAAGAGAATTGAGCTACTTTACTTTTAGGAGCAAAAAAACACTAAAAATATATAAACAAAAAGACCTTGCAACACTATTTTTTAAAGGGTAGGATGCCCAAGAAAGATAATTATAAAAAATTCCAATAAGAAATTCACATTCTAAACCTATCAAAAATCCCTTTTTTACTAATGTCGATTAAGACAACCAATTGACAAAAGAAAATAAAAATAATCGGAGAGAAGTTGTTCAATCTTGAGCTACAAGACAAGGGCAATTCTTTGTTGAATGGCCAAAAGAACATTAAAGAAATAAATTTTTAACTTATCCTTATTAACGTGTTGCCATAAAAATCAAGGTCACAAAATACTTTCCATCAGGGAAATACTCATATTAACTCTCTAATGATTATGAAACTTTCCCAAACCCTCAACCATGAGAATGAAAATATAATTAGAGAGAATCACTTTATCACAACCCTTTGAATGCTTAAAAAAATAAAATAAGATTTAAACTCCATTAAAAAATTATATTACAAATACATATTATATAATCATTCTAAATAATAATTTATATTGTGGTTTCTACTCATTATTTTATTATAGTAAGATTGCAAAATCTAAATTCACAAATTTATCAAATTTCGTTTTATCAAATAACATATTATATCTATTAAAAAATCATTGCAACAATTTATGAATTTTTTTTTTATTTTTAAATTTGCATTTAGGATGCAAAACATTTCTAATATGTGTCATAAATAAAAAATAAAAAATAAAAATAGACAGTTATAAAAAATGAAAAAAAATTAAATAAATAAAATTTATTAAATTTCTACAGTTTCTTGGATTAGATTGTGTTTAATTTTTTGTCATCAACTTAGTATCATACTACATGATGCATCATCTTATGTTCTCTCTTGTTTCTTGATAATAGATCATGTAATATGATCAGAAATATTGATGACAAAAAATTCTACACAATCAAATTAATTCTGAAACTGATATAAGAAAATAAATTTTAAAATGAAAAGAGTGAAAAAATACCAAATAAACTATAAAAGATCACGGACGGCAGTTGAGTCAGAGTTCTTGTGCTTCGTGTCATACTGTTAAATGGAATACGATATAATGAGTGCGCGGATTCTTTCAAATTATGCTGCAATTCTGTACATCCCTCACAACTCCTTCCACGCGTTCAACAGATATCGTAACTTTCTCGATTAATGCGAAGGTGAGAATAGTCGTCAAATCATAAAACAAGTGGGAATTTTTTTCTGAAATCGAGACAGAAAAATAAACACAGATCAGAGGTTTATTTGGCAGAATATGCTTGCAAATAGCGGAGTTTTGAACAGTAAATGAAATCCAGACTGAAACTTGAATTTCCAAAGAAAATATTTTGAGCAAATTACTGGAAGATTCATCTTGTCTAGTCCTATAATCGTTCTTTACAGACATTTCTAAGCTTAAGTTACAGGCGTGCGCAGTATCATCGGCAAAGAGGAGGTTTTCGACCATCTGTGTAGAGAAAACTAAGTGCTTTCTGTCAATATTTTCTTCCTCGTCGGTGCACGATCATCGGCAAAGACGGCATGACTAAGGTTAAGGCCAGCCTGTACTTTACTCGGTTACCTTTCACCGATTCAAACGTGAAGAAACGCAGAAGCAATGCAGCAGCGATTTTCATCTGCAAGTAGGCCGAATCCTTTCCCATGCAAATTCTTGGCCCAGCCTGCATTTCAAATTAAATTAGAGTCAGTGAAACACAAGAGTTGAGTGATTATAAAATTTGTTAAGGTTGAGTATAAATGCCTGAAATGCTGTAAATTTAAATGGAGATTGGGGCTGAAATATGCCATCTTCGTTAAGGTATCTCTCAGGCTTGAATTCCAGGGCATCATTTCCCCAGAGTCTCTTCATTCGCCCCATTGCGTAAGGTACATAGTTTATGACATTGCCCTTCTTAATTATGGTGCCATCTGGAAGAATGTCATTACTCACAGCAGTCTTCCCGTCCTGCAATGCACACGAAATTTGACTTAATAGTTAATATTGACACTTTAGTTGAGGAGTTTGGGAAAAGATTGTGCTCAATTTTCGTTTATTTACCGAGCTTATTTAGTAATCTTTGCATCTTTTGTCATTTGTTTTCATCTAGATTGTGGAGAATTGAACATTCACTTAAAATTTGAACATATAATTTGTTTTTCCCCGAAACTCCTAATCGCGGAATAAGGTATGGAACGTTGAAGCAGAAATCAGATGTTTAGTTTTATTGTAGAACTCCTAATCGTGGAGTGCTGTATGGAATGTTGAAGCAAAATTCAAATATTTAATTTTACCGTAGAACTCCTAATCATAAACTTAAAGTGTGATTCGAAAAAACAAAGTTTTCTTCTGATACCTGTGAAACTCCTCATAGTGTGATCTGTGATCTGAAATATTGAAGCAAAATTGAGCAGTTTTTCCCTGAAACGCGAGGATTTAAAAAACTGAGAAAAGGTTAAAACAATTTTTCCCTGAAACTCCTATTCATGGAGTGTGATTTGAAATCTGTTATGTTGAGATTATTTCCTGACACTTCTAATCATGGAATACGACTTAAAATATTAAGGCAAATGCAAAACGTTTAATCATGGAATGCAATCTGAAACCTAGGGACAAAAATAGTGACTCAATATAAAACGTTTGATCATGGAATCCAACCTGAAACCTAGGGACAAAAATAGAACACAGTTTTCCCCTCAAACTCCAGATCATAAAATGTGATCTGAAACTTCGAGGTAAAACAGAATTTGAGGCAAAATTCCTCGACTTAATCTCAGGGACCGTGATAATTTGATGTTTATCATCCATAATTTTAGCATTACGCTGGAATTCTCTAGAATCTTTTTGGTTACTAGACTCATCAGAACGTTAAATGGAAAATTTTTGAATTACTAGAGGAACAGCAGGGTAAATGCGCAACGTTTCAGTAATTGCAGCGTGCAAATAATGCAAATTGTTATTCAGCACGTCATAAGTCAGCAATTCAGAGTATTTCTCGAAGCAGCAAACATCATCCCCCTCAATGGTGCTGCTGCTGAACCCCGGAATATCCTGCAACTCTTGCACTATTTTGTCTTCTACTCCCGGATTTTCAGACAAAAGCAAAAGCAACCAGGAAAGTGTGACAGCCGTGCCATCTCGTCCTGCTAGAACAAAATTCAGAATTGCATCTCTCAGCTTTCTATCATCATACAAATCTGAATTCTCCTTGGCCATTGACAGCATCCTTGAGAGGAGATCAGATTTGGACCTCACCTGCAATTAATCAGGGTAAAAATATTCATAATCATTGAAATAAAACAATAATTTTATTAGGGTTCGCGTCCAGTACCTCGTTATCTTGGATGGATTTTTTGCGCTTCTGTATCAAATGATAGGTAAAATTGTCCAAAACCCTAACATCCTCTTTCACTTTGGCCTCTGCACCCATGTTAAAGCACTTCTTTAGTTTCCAGAGAGGATCAAAATATCGAGAAGCGCAGACAGCATTAGATCTGTCAAACGCTGAAGCAAAGGGGACTTCCGGAAGAGAAGAATCTAAACAACCAATTTCAGTTCCAAAGCTAAGCTCGCATATTGCATCAAATGCCATCCGCATCAACATATCCTGCACATCAAACAATCCTCAAAACTTTAACAATTCGAGAAGCAAATTTATCATTTCTATTTCCAGTGTCCAAAAATCACCGCACTGTTAATGGAACAAAAATGTATCATCATAACAATGCGAAGTAAACTTGAAATTGTCATAATCCCTTCAAAAAATCATCTACCAGATGAAGAGCAATCACAAAACACTTACTTTGCTCTGCAAATCCTAGAACAGAAACACATCTGGGAGCTAATGAAATCCAAGGAAAACCCAGCTCAAAGAAAGAAACTAGTAACATCTAATTTATGCAATGCAATGAAAAGAGTTACCTGCATATTCACAACATCACCATTAATGGCCTGTTGCTCCAAAACAGAGTTCAATTTCACTGCATATTTCCTGAAGGTGGCTGTACTGTAAACCCGCAGCATCTTGGGAGAAAACTCCAGGCTGGCAGATTTGCGTTGTAGTCTCCACATTTCCCCGTCCGAGTTAAAAATGCCATCACCCAGAAGGTCATACTGAATCTCATGAGCAGCACTCCCCTGCAACATGAAAAAAAGTTCAAAAAAACAAAAAAAACCCAATTTCACTGTCATGGATAAAGGAGTTCAGGAACTTAAAAACACTGACCTTTACATAGTTATGGAAGTTAGTCTTGAGGATTTACTCAACGTTTGCAGGATCCACAGTGAAGAAAATTCTGAAACCCATGTAGCTCACCTCAAACGTGGGCATTTTCATAGAATAATCTGTGATCCAGTCGTACAGGCGGTGGAAATTTGCTGCGAGTTCGAGAGTAGAACCGAGCAAGGGCCATGGTTTAGGCTCCCCTGAGATTCGATCCCTTGATCTCCTGATCCAAATCCAACTTAATTGAGTCTTTCCTACGTAAGAGATAAAGTACCTACTTCCCTTTGAAATGTTCTAATAATGGAATTTGTTTTGTAACGTCCTTTGATCATATCCACCAACCTCAAAGTCAAGTCAACAGTTCCCTATGAGATTCTTCTAGCAGAGGCAGGTATTTTTCTGGTGAAAGCCTATGCAGTTATTCGCTCGCTAAGCTATCTAAAAAAGGTATAAAAGATGGATACGCACCGTTGGCCTAAGTTAGTGGTTGGAGAGGAGCTAGACCGTCGGAAGAAGACATGGAGGAAACAAAATATTAAATGGTTCAACAAATGGAACATTGATTACCAAGAATGTCCCTTAATAGTTTCATTCCTCATTGTTAGTCTTTGTAGGTCATTTCTTAAGAAAATGTGTTAGTTTCATATAAGAACAACTCCCTATCTCGCCTTGTAAGAATTTTTGTGCAATTCTTAGTAATCAAGATCAATCAAGTGAAGAATTTTGAGGGCACATCAAGCTTACAACAATTTTCTATGAAGTATCATTCTTTGTTTTTATCATGTTGTATTAACCTTTTGTGGGATTTTATGAAAGCAAATCAACATCACAGTACATGAGATTCAAGCAAGGGTTTCATACCTAAGGTAATCATTTTAATTTATGGCATTTATTTTCTTTCCCTTTCCCCCCCCCCCCCCCCCCCCCACAAGGGCATGCACACTCTTTGTTAATTATCATTACTAGTGTGGAGGTGGGAACACCAACATGAGGTTTGACCTAGGAAAGCCCTTGTACATCACAATCTTTTCCCCTTTTTTTTAATATTTGTAGATTTAAATACGAATATTACAATTGACAAAGTGATATATTAAGTCACAATAGAAACTTATGAATATTATTAGACATTGAACCAATGAAAACTTTAGGACTAGAGAATTCAATGCCTATATCCTACTATTTTAACCCATATATTTAGGAGATAGGTGTGCAAATCTTCCTAATTCCATTTTGTGCTTCTCTTGAGTAGCCACAAATTTCAAACATGAGTACCTAATAATTCTATCCTACACTGTTAGCTTCAATTTAAAGTGCAAGGTTCCTCTTTGTATCTCATTTCTAGATCTGTAACTCTCTTGTGCATTTTAAATTCCATATTTCTTGCATACTATCAATCTTGTTCCAATTAGTATTCTTTTACCTAATTCATTGTACCCACCCATAGAGATACACACACACACACACTCTCTATCGATTCTAATCACACGCAATCAACATATTGTGTGTGTCCAAGACATCATGTCTCTTCCTTTTTAATAACAAATTGAACCTACTCACATCTTTAATGTCAAGTAAGAGAAACATTTTACCTAGGATAATGCACATGTTAATCTAGGGTCACTTTTCCTACAAAACACAAACAAATAGCACTTCACAATTTGGATTATGGGTTTATCAACATTACAAATCAAAATATAGTTCATCTCCTGTAGTATATTTTTGTAATAATACATCTCGACACATACCTTAGTAACATTGTTAGCAAAATAATTATGTAATTTGATCAACAAAATCCATTTATTGATATTTTAGTAATCACCATATATTACTTACTATTTTTTTTCATTGAAAGGGTTGAGAATGAGCGATATTACATCGGCTTAACCAGAGCTATTTTTGTGTCATGGAAAATTCTTGTCTCATTGATCACTTCATTAGCTATTATGAGTATACATAATGCACACTATGTTGATTTGTACAATTGATTAGTGTATTTAAGGACACTCATTTAATCATTCATCTACAAGATAAAATATGAAAACTATAATCTATATCTAAGAGCTTAAAGGATAATATAATTTTCCTTTTTGTCTTGTATCACCATCCTAAGTCTATTTCATGCTTGTTTGTTGTCTTGGATTGTTTCATTTAGAGTAGCAAATTCAACATACTAAGGGTTTAACTAGGGAGACACGACTCCTAAATTTTGAGAAATTACACATATGTGTGTGAACATTGTATGATCTTCAACAAGAAAACACAAGATAAGAGGCCACATTTTGTCGGATCATATCTATAAGCATCAGTTTCATGTTTATACATAGGTTTATGTCTACACATATAAGTGAGCTTGTGGAGTCAACTATCTTCCATGTCACCCTAAAAATACATAGCATTAGTCAATTTATTTGTAACATATAGTACATCACTTTTATCATAAATTATTTAGCTATTTATCACGATTTTCAATATTTGTCCCAACTCTATAATCTAAGCTCATTATTATCACCATTTTCAATATTTTCCCAACTCTATAATCTAAGTTCATTATTACATATTGAATAAGTTATTTAATCAATCAAAATTTATCTATAAAATAGTTTTACTTTATAATTGCAAAACTAATAACAATATATATAACATATGCAAATTAAGCTACAACCCATACTAATAAACTACCATATAGTGGAAATTACTCGTATTGAGATTTTATCAAATTGTTTGGTTGTGCACATTAAATTTTCTAATGTGATTATAGTGCAAAGCTATCTCAAGGTTTTGAAATGAGTTGGTATTTAATCCCAAATTCAAATCAATTTTAGAGAGCTCGATGGTGTAGAATTTCTCTAGTTTTTTTAGTTGATAAAATAGTTACTAGTCTGATATTTAATTCAAGAAAACAAAAATACAATGGCCCTAATTAATAATTTAGTGCAGATTGATGAAAGGGTATTGCAAATGGGAAAGTAATGAACTTACTATAATTGTAATGCAGTGGGGGTCCCATCATAATTAAATATTCACTTTTAATATTGTTTAGACTTTCCAATTATTTTAATAAAATAAATAAATATATTAACTAAGAATTCGTACAAAATGATATCTAAAGAATAAAAAGTATGTTTAAAGCTCAAGGATAACACTCTAAGGAGGTTTTCCACTAATCCACCACCTCTAAGAAACAAAGTAATTTATGAAGCAACAAAACATAATATCCTAGCAAAAAAAGACTAGTTTTTTAAACCAAATCATTGTGAATGAGTTAAAGAAACTATGAAGATTGAGTAGAAGTCAAGGACTGCCAACCCATGAAATTCTAAATGTGATTAAAATTATAGGCTCATTTAGCCAAATAGATTGCAACAACATTACATTAGGTAGGGCTATGATTGAAAGAGAAAGGGTCAAAGTTTCATGAAAGGCGAAGAATTTGTTTCACAAAATATGTCAACTTCCAAGAATATTCATGAGGCTTCCCATTATTAAAAAGGGAGACCAAAGTGATATAAATCATTCCCGTATATTATCTTATTCCAACTTAGTTCATATGATTTCTCTAGATCCACAAGGATGGATTGAGCCCCCATCTAATTATTAGTGCTAAAGCCTATAGTAAAATTAAAAACTAAGAAGTGAACTAAACTACCATCATCCCACCCAGTTCTACTAATTCTTGTTGCATTTCAATTGCTGCAAGTAGAGACATTGACATTAATAACAAAAAAAGGTATTTGAGAGGATGATTTACTTGCTCTATTCATGTTTAAAAAGTTAGGTTCTAAAGCCAAAATGAGACAATCCAACAAATCGATTGGCTTCCTAAAAAAATTGAATATCACAAGAAGATAATAATTTAAAAATACCAACATAAGGCTCACCTCCAAAGTGTTTTTATCAAGTCAAAAAATTTAATTAGACATACCTAATAAGACTATAACCTTGGAACATATAATGATTTTTGTATAATGAAAATTTCAAGGGATGAAGACATAAGGAAAAAAGGAAGAAATACAAGGATGTCTAAAACTAACCTAAAATTTAGGTAGAGAAATAATACGAGTTAGAGGTTACCATAACCTTGTAAAACCCTTAGAAAAAAGTTTTGAAAGAAAATATGAGCCACAAATTCCTCATTAACATCACATAAAACATATTTAAGACCTTGGAATTATTGTCTTTCTTATGTTGTCTTAAGGAAGACATTTATTTTGACAAAGAAACTATATGATAAAACTACATTTAGATCAAAAATTATTATTCTAGATATTTTTTTAGCCAAAGAAAATTTCCATATCTAACTTTTCCATGTCCCAAAAATCTAGTACCCACAAGAAACTAAATAGATCTCCTATGGATCATAGCCCCAAGCAAGAGTATCAGTTTCCTCCAAAGAATGTTTGGAAATATGCCAAAATAGAACATAGGCCGCATAAGTATTAAGATATGTCTCCAAAGGAAAACAATTGAGTTCCTTCTAATTATAAATGCAATAACCCTCCATTGAAGTTTGATGCTTTAGACCAACCAACATCAAAAAATATTTTATTCAAAAGGAGCATATGGTGAAAGGAGGTAAGAATCACTGGTGGCAGTCTTATGAATCCATTAAAAAGAGCATTATGAACCAAATATAAAATATAGAAGAGACCTTACTAAACAAGTAAAACACTATTCTTTGATCATATTCCATATAAAAAAGCCTTTCCAAATTAGATTTATTATAGAAACCTTATGACACAAGAGTAGGTAGGAGGGGCCAAGGAATGGCACACCCTAACCTGAACCACCCTGCTCAACCACATGCGGAAGCAACAACAACACAGTGGGAGAGAGAAAATGCAAGATCATTCATATATTTACTTCAATTAGATTCATACATGTCGGGCTGTAAGGCCTTCCCAGTTATGACCATATATTACAATCAAGTACAGAAGTCCTCAAACATGCGAGGATTTGTAGATAATCTCTAATCTTCTATCTTCTATCTTCTACTAAAGCTTACTCTCCAACTGACTCCCTAAACTCTAACCAAACAACTACATTTATACAAGAGGCCACCGAACTGAGTCGGCCTTTAGATCCACAATCAACAGAAGGAATAGTCAGATTTGGGACCACACGCTTCCCAATGATGGATACCAGCATTAAATCCATGACCCATAATAAATGCACAAGTTGGCCTCAACAGAAACTCAAAAGAAACCTGTCAGTAAGCAAAGCCAACCGAGCACCAGACAAGCATCACCGAGTGCCAGGGAAATTACCAAGTGCCAGAGAGATAACCGACCAACACCGACGAACAAAGGAAACTGAGCAACACCGAACCAACTCGGTCAAAGTAGGAACCGAGCAACACAAACAAACTCAAATATGTTTTTGGTGACACATGATTGCCAAGGACCCGAGATGCTCATGCATCAGACACTTGGGGTTATTTGAAATGATTCTCTGAATAATTCAGTAGGTATGATCCAAACTGCATCCAACTCAGACTGTGAAATCTAATAACTATCTTCAATCGGCCTATTCTTCCACTTTACCAGATATTCCATGTATTGTTTTCCTCTTGTACTTCTGCCAATTCTTTGCTCCAAAATATGCTCAACTTCTTCATTCTTCTTCTTAGGATAATCCATCGGTACTGCCATGTCTTCTTCAGACTCATGAAACTCATACAAATCAGCAATAATGAATATAGGTGATATATCCATCTCGTTAGGTAACTCAACTTCATATGCATTTCCACTATCAAATTTTCTCAAAATCTTGCAAGGTCCAAACTTCTTCATCTTCAGCTTCCCATATGTTCCAACAGGAAATCTGCCTTTCTTCAAATGAACCATTACTTCATCACCAATATCAAAACTCTTATATCTTCTTGATCTATCAGCTCTGTCTTTGTACTTTTGATTATTCTTTTCTAGTTTAAGCTTCACATCTTCATGCAATGTCTTCATATACTCAACAAATTTTACTCCTTCAACACTTCTCCTTCTTTCATCATCAATGTCTCTCAAATCTGATATACCTCTCAATTGTATGCCATTTACAATCTCAAAAGGTGTTTTTCCAGTACTCCTATTCACTGAATTATTGTATGCAAACTCTGCTTGTGCCAACACAGAATCCCAATTACCCGGTGTGTCTCCAACTAAATATCTCAAAAGATTTTCCAAGCTTCTATTCACAACTTTTGTTTGTCCATCAGTTTGTGGGTGAAATGTAGAACTATATTTCAACTCAGTATCCAACTTTCTCCAAAGAGTCTTCCAAAAGTATCCAACAAATTTACTGTCTCGGTCAAAGATAATACTCCTCGATAATCCATGCAATTTGAAAATTTCCTTAAAAAAAATATCTGCTATATGTACTGCATCTGATGTCTTTCTACAAGGTATAAAATGTGTCATTTTAGAAAATCTATCCACAACCACAAATATAGAATCATTACCTCTTACTGTCTTTGGTAAGCCAAGGACAAAATCCATACTGATGTCAATCTAAGGTTTCTCAGGTACAACAATCGGTGTATACAATCTAGTATTTTGACTAACTTCTTTTGCAACTTGACAAACTCCACAACTTTTCACAAATTTCTGAACATTTTTATACAACTGTGGCCAAAAGTATTTCTCCTTAAGCAAATTCAATGTCTTATCAACACCAAAATGTCTAGCCAAACTACTACTATGTTTCTCTTTTATCAACTTAGTTCTCATTGCTCCTCTCGGTATACACAACTGAATACCTTTAAACAACATACCTCCTTGCATAAAATATTCATCCCATTTAGTACTATGTCGATCTTGAATAGGTGCTCTACACTTTCTCCACGGCTTAGAAAAATCAGGATCAAATTCATAAGAATCTCTCATGTCATTAAAGCCTAGAATTCCAATTTTCATCTCGGTCATCAAAGATCTCCTTCTATTCAATGCATTAGCAACTCCGTTAGTGAATCCACTCTTATGCTTTATCACAAATGTATAACTATGCAAATACTCAACCCATTTCATATGTCTCTAATTCAACTTATTCTGACTACCCAAATACTGTAAAGCCCTATGATCGATATACAACACAAATTCACTCGGTATTAAATAATGTCTCCATTTTTTCAGTGCTTGTACAATAACATAAAATTCTTGATCATACACAAAATATTTCTTTTTTGTATCATTCAAATTTTCACTAAAGAAAGCAACAGGTTTACCTTCTTGACTCAACACATCTCCAATTGCACTTCCACTTGCATCACATTCCACTTGAAATACCTTATTGAAATTAGGCAATGCCAAAACATGCAATTTAGCAACCTTCTGCTTCAGAGTCTCAAAACTTTTATTAGCTCCATGTGTCCACTTGAATTCTCTTTTGTCTCCTCTCATAGTCTTGGTCATAGCATTACAAATTGAACTGAAATTTCTAATGAACTTTCGGTAAAAACTTGCCAAACCATGAAATGATCTTACCTCACTAGCATTCATAGGTGTAGGCCAATTCAAAATAGCTTCAACCTTTTTAGGATCCATTTTCAAACCATCAATTGAAATCACAAATCCCAAATACACAATCTCCTCTTTCATAAATGAACAATTTTTCAGATTTATCAGCAACTTTTCTTCTTTCAATCTCTGCAAAACTTGTCCAACATGCAACAAATGTTCTTCTCTAGTCTTACTGAATATCATAATGTCATCAAGATATACAATCACAAACTTACCCAATAATTTCTTCCAAACTTCATTCATCAACCTCATAAAAGTACTCGGTGCATTAGTTAAACCAAAAGGCATAACCAACCACTCATACAAACCTTCTTTTGTCTTGAACGTAGTCTTCCATTCATCACCTTCTCTGATTTTGATATGATGATATCCACTTTTCAAATCAATATTGGTAAAATACTTTGCTCCAGTCAAACTATCCATTATATCATTCATTCTCCATATAGGAAACCTATACTTCACTGTTATCTTGTTGATTGCTCTGGAATAAGTACACATTCGCCATTCTCCATTCTTCTTAGGTGCCAATACCTCAGGTACTACACAAGGACTCAAACTTTCTCTGATCAAACCTTTCTCCAACAACTCTTGAATCTGTTGGTTCATTCCCGATTCTCAATAGGTGTCAACCGATGAGATGCCTTATTGCTCCAGGGATAAGATCTATGCAATGATCAATGCTTCTCTTCGGTGGAAAACCATCAGGTACATTATCAGAAATGATTTCACTGTACTTAGTGAGTAACTTATCAATCTCCTTAGGGACACTATCCTCTGTTTTCTTACTCGGTTTGTTAGGAATCATAGCAAAACATACATCATTTCTCTTTAAATCCTTAACAAACTTTCTTCCTTCCATCAAGCAAACTTTCACATATGTGCAAACATTACTAACAGGTTCTTCCATCAAAGGTAACAAGATTTGTCTTCTTCCATCAACCCAAATAGTATACTTATGTAATCTCCCATCATATATAGCATGTCTATCATATTGCCAAGGTCTACCCAACAAAATATGACAATAATCCATAAGCATGATATCACATAACACCTTATCATAGTACTTTCCAATCTTCAAATTCACATAACATTGTTCACTTACCAGGAGTGCATGCTCATCTTTGATCCATGAAATTTGATTGGGCTTCGGATGTTTCAACCTTTTCAACTGCAACTTTGTGACCATTTCCTCAGATGCCAGATTCTTTGAGCTACCATTGTCAATGATTACCTTCCAAACTTTATCAGAAACTCTACATTTGGTCTTGAACAAACTTTTCCTTACCGGATCTTCCTTTTTGCCTTCATTCCAAAGTGCTCTCATTACCATCAAGTTATTTTCCTTCTCAGGTTCATTCGGTGACTCTTCTTGCACCAAAGCATTCCTACTGCTACAACCTTCTTATTTGCATGTGTACACCCAAATGATCTATGTCCTTCTTCTCCACAATTATAACAAGTTCCTCGAAAACCACCTCTATTATAACCACCTCGGTAGTTACTGCCTCTGCCTCTAGATGAACTTTCACCTTTCCACTCGGTCTTGCCTTTATGAGTTGTCTTTTCTGGTTCAGATCTACTATTTTCACCATGGGATCTATCTCTTCCTCTAGGGAATCTACCACCTCTACCTCTTTGTCTTCTCTCATGTCTCTTGTTCAATTTCTCCTCAGCTTTCAATGCAAATTGATAAGCCTCTTCAATGTTCTCCAATTTGACCAAATTGATTTCTTCTTGGATGGAAACTCTCAAACCATTCAGGTATCTAGCAATTCTTTCCACATCATCTTCATCATGTCTAGATCTGATATCAAATCTATATAATTTCTTAGTATAATCCTTTATCGAGCTATCTTTCTGCCTCAAACTTTGCATTCGCCTAACTAGGTTAATCTGATAATCACAAGGTAAGAACTTTCCTTTCAATTTATTCACCATTTTACTTCATAACTTGATTTTATCTTTGCCTTTCCTCTTTCTGTCCAACTGCAAATGTTCCCACCATAAGGATGCATGACTTTTCAACTTTGTACTTGCAATTTTCACCTTTTTTTTCTTTTTCTTTTTTTCTTTAGGTACATTTTCATACTCAAAATACTTTTCCATCTTAGTGATCCAATCCACCAATTCATCAGAATCGAATTTTCCACCATACTCAGGAGGATTAAAGTGTGGTGTAGACTTCAGACTTGTCAAAGCCTTCAAGAATCTTTCTTTACCCTGATCCATCACAGGTGCAGGTTCTACATCGCTCTGTTCTACCTCAATTTCATCATCGTTAACATCTTCAAGATGTCTTCCTCTTCTCTAGGCTGTTTCAACAACTTCTAACCTAGCAGCAAGTTGTCTCAACATGTCTGCCAATCCTGGATCAACATCTCGCCTCCCACAAACCATCTTGAAAACCCTCTGCAATTGCAGGTCAAATCACAATCTGCTACCCCACAACAATTCAACTAGGGCTTCACAAGAAGGAACCTTCAAATCTAGATTCGCAAACCTAGATCCAGATCTCACCTCGCTTTGATACCACCTGACACAAGAGTAGGCAAGAGGGGCCAAGGAATGACACACCCTAACCTGATCCACCTTGCTCAACAACACGCAGAAGCAACAACACAATGGGAGAGAGGAAATGCAAGATCTTTCATATATTATCTTCAAATTGATTCATACATGTCGGGCTGTAAGGCCTTCTCGATTTCGGCCAGATATTACAATCAAGTACATAAGTCGTCAAACATGCAAGGATCTGCAGATAATCTCTAATCTTTTATCTTCTATCTTCTACTAAAGCTTACTCTCCAACTGACTCCCTAAACTCTAACCAAACAACTACATTTATACAAGAGGCTACCGAATTGAGTTGGCCTTCAGATCCACAATCAATGGAAGGAACAGTCAAATCTGGGACCACACGCTTCCCAATAATGGATACCAACATTAAATCCGTGACCCATAATAAATGCACAAGTCGGCCTCAACAGAAACTCAAAAAAAACCTATCAATAAGCAAAGCCAACTGAGCGCCAGACAAGCATCACCAAGCGCCAGAGAAATTACCGAGTGCCAGAGAGATAACCGACCAACACTGACGAACAAAGGAAACTGAGCAACACCGAACCAACTCGGTCAAAGCAAGAACCGAGCAACACAAACAAACTCAAATATGTTTTTGGTGACATAGGATTGCCAAGGACCCGAGATGCTCCTGCATCACCTTAGCAACCTCAACACCTTGTAAAGTATTTATAGCTTGGAGGTTTGGCTCACGAGTCGTTGTGTTTCTTAGAACATCTCTAATAAATTTTTGTATCCAAGACTCAACTATTCAATTTGGAGATTCTTTAAGAAATACCACCATTCTTTTAAGACTACAAACTTGGTCTCAATTAATAAGATTGCATTTTAATAGTCTAGATTCAATATATTAAAAATTTCCTAGAAAGAGAATACTTTACTTTTAGGAGTAAAAACACTATAAATATATAAACAAAAAGACCCCGCAACACTAATATTTTAAGGGTAGGATGCCCAAAAAAGATAATTATAAAAAAATCTAATGAGAAATTCACATTCTAAACCTATCAAAAATCCTTTTTTACTAATGTTAATTAAGATGACCAATTGAGAAAAGAATATAAAAATAATCCGAGGGAAGTTGTTCAATCTTGAGCTACAAGATAAGGGCAATTCTTTGTTGAATGGCCAAAAGAACATTAAAGAAATAAATTTTTGACTTATCCTCATTAATGTGACTTTCCATCATGTAAATACTCATATTAACTCTCTAATGATTATGAAACTTTTCCAAACCCTCAACCACGAGAATGAAAAAATAATTGGAGAGAATTACTTTATCACAACCTTTTGAAAAATAGTAAAATAAAAGAAGATTTAAAAAATGATTGGAGAGAATCACTTTATCACAACCCTTTGAAAAATAGTAAAATAAAAGAAGATTTAAAAGTTTATTAAAAAATTATATTGTAAATACATATTATATAATCATTCTAAATAATAATTTATATTGTGGTTTCCACTCATTATTTCATTATAGTAGGATTGTAAAATCTAAATTCTCAAAAGTATCAAATTTCTTTTTATCAAATAACATATTATATCTATTAACAATCTAAGTTGTCAAAAGTTTTGGTTTTCTTTTTGATCAAATAACATATTATATCTATTGAAAAAACCATTGCAACAATTTATGAAAACTTTTATTATTTTTAAATTTGCATTTAAGATGCAAAACATTTCTAAAATATGTCATAAATAAAAGAAGAAAATAAAAAATTATTAAAACATAAAAAAAATAAAAATAAATCAAATCTATTAGATTTCCACATTTCATACAAATTCTATATCAGTTTATGGATTCGATTGTGTAGAATTTTTTGCCTAAAACATTCCAAATCATACTACATGATCCATCATCTTATGTTCCTTTTGTTCTCTTGCATTTGATGATGGATCATGTAGTATGATGGGAAACGTTGATGACAATAAATTCTACACAATCGAATCTGATATAGTATAATAAATTTTAAAATAAAAAGGAAGAAAAGAGATAGCAAATAAAATATAAAAAATCACGGACGGCGGTTGAGTCAGAGTTCTCGTGCTTCGTGTCATACTGTTAAATGGAATACGATATAACGCGGATTCTTTCAAATTATGCTGCAATTCTGTACATCCCTCACAATTCCTTCCACGCGTTCAACGGATTTCGTAACTTTCTCGATTGATGCGAAGGTGAGAATAGTCGTCAAATCATAAAACAAGTGGGAATTTTTTTCTGAAATCGAGACAGAAAAATAAACACAGATCAGAGGTTTATTTGGCAGAATATGCTTGCAAATAGCAGAGTTTTGAACAGTAAGCTGTTCAGGCAGGTGGTAATGAAATCCAGACTGAAACTTGAATTTCCAAAGAAAATATTTTTATTCAAACTACTGGAAGATTCATCTTCTCTAGTCCTATAATCGTTCTTTACAGACATTTCTAAGCATAAGTTACAGGCGTGCGCAGTATCATCGGCAAGAGAAGGCTTTCGACCATCTGTGTACGGAAAAATAAGTGTTTTCTGTCAATATTTTCTTCCTCGTCGGTGCACGATCATCGGCAAAGACGGCATGACTAAGGTTAAGGCCAGCCTGTACTTTGCTCGGTTACCTTTCACCGATTCAAATGTGAAGAAACGCAGAAGCAATGCAGCAGCGATTTTCATCTGCAAGTAGGCTGAATCCTTTCCCATGCAAATTCTCGGCCCAGCCTGCATTTCAAATTAAATTAGAGTCAGTGAAACACAAGAGTTGAGTGATTATAAAATTTGTAAAGGTTAAGTATATATGCCTGAAATGCTGTGAATTTAAATGGAGATTGGGGCTGAAATATGCCATCCTCGTTAAGCCATCTCTCAGGCTTGAATTCCAGGGCATCATTTCCCCACAGTCTCTGCATTCGCCCCATTGCGTAAGGTACATAGTTTATGACATTTCCTGTCTTAATTATGGTGCCATCCGGAAGAATGTCATTACTCACAGCAGTCTTCCCGTCCTGCAATGCACACGAAATTTGACTTAATAGTTAATATTGACACTTTAGTTGAGGAGTTTCAGGGAAAAGATTGTGCTCAAATTTCGTTTATCTACCGAACTTATTTAGTAATCTTTGCATCTTTTGTCATTTTTTTTTCATCTAGATTGTGGAGAGTGATCGAAACATTCACTTAAAATCTGAACATATAATTTGTTTTTCCCCGAAACTCCTAATCGCGGAATGCGGTATGGAACGTTGAAGCAGAAATCAGATGTTTAGTTTTGCCGTAAAACTCCTAATCGTGGAGTGCGGTATGGAATGTTGAAGCAAAATTCAAATATTTAATTTTACCGTAGAACTCCTAATCATAAACTTGAAGTGTGATTTGAAAAACAAAGTTTTTCTTCTGATACCTGTGAAACTCCTCATAGTGTGATCTGAAATATTGAAGCAAAATTGAGCAGTATTTCCCCTGAAACGCGAGGATTTAAAAGATTGAGAAAAGGTTAAAACAGTTTTTCCCTGAAACTCCTATTCATGGAGTGTGATTTGAAATCTGTTATGTTGAGATTATTTCCTGACACTTCTAATCATGGAATAGGACTTAAAATATTGAGACAAATGCAAAACGTTTAATCATGGAACGCAATCTGAAACCTAGGGACAAAAACAGTGCCTCAATATAAAACGTTTGATCATGGAATCCAACCTGAAACCTAGGGACAAAAATAGAACACAGTTTTCCCCTCAAACTCCAGATCATAAAATGTGATCTGAAACTTCGAGGTAAAACAGAATTTGAGGCAAAATTCCTCGACTTAATCTCAGGGGCCGTGAAAATTTGACATTTATCATCCATAATTTTAGCATTACGCTGGAATTTTCTAGAATCATTTTGGTTACTAGACTCATCAGAACGTTAAATGGAAAATTTTTGAATTACCAGAGGAACAGCAGGGTAAATGCGCAACGTTTCAGTAATTGCAGCGTGCAAATAATGCAAATTGTTTTTCAACACGTCATAAGTCAGCAATTCAGAGTATTTCTCGAAGCAGCAAACATCATCCCCCTCAATGGTGGTGCTGCTGAACCCCGGAATATCCTGCAACTCTTGCACTATTTTGTCTTCTACTCCCGGATTTTCAGACAAAAGCAAAAGCAACCAGGAAAGTGTGACAGCCGTGCCATCTCGTCCTGCTAGAACAAAATTCAGAACTGCATCTCTCAACTTTCTATCATCATACAAATCTGAATTCTCCTTGGCCATTGACAGCATCCTTGAGAGGAGATCAGATTTGGACCTCACCTGCAATTAATCAGGGTAAAAATATTCATAATCATTGAAATAAAACAATAATTTTATTAGGGTTCGCGTCCAGTACCTCGTTATCTTGGATGGATTTTTTGCGCTTCTGTATCAAATGATAGGTAAAATTGTCCAAAATCCTAACATCCTCTTTCACTTTGGCCTCTGTACCTATGTTAAAATACTTCTTTAGTTTCCAGAGGGGATCAAAATATCGAGAAGCGCAGACAGCATTAGATCTGTCAAAAGCTGAAGCAAAGGGGACATCCGGAAGAGAAGAATCTGAACAGCCAATTTCAGTTCCAAAGCTAAGCTCGCATATTGCATCGAATGCCATCCGCATCAACATATCCTGCACATAAAACAATCCTCAAAACCTTACCAATTCGAGAAGCAAATTTATCATTTCAATTTCCAGTGTCCAAAAATCACCGTACTGTTAATGGAATCAAAATCTATCATCATAACAATATGAAGTAAACTTGAAATTGTCATAATCCCTTCAAAAAATCATCTACCAGATGAAGGGCAAGCACAAAACACTTACTTTGCTTTGCAAATCATAGAATACAAACACATCTGGGAGCTAATGAAATCCATGGAAAACCCAGCTCAAAGAAAGAAACTAGTAACCTTTAATTTATGCAATGCACTGAAAAGAGTTACCTGCATATTCACAACTTCACCATTAATGGCCTGTTGCTCCAAAACAGAGTTCAATTTCACTGCATACTTCCTGAAGGTGGCTGTACTGTAAACCCGCAGCATCTTGGGGGAAAACTCCAGGCTGGCAGATTTGCGTTGCAGTCTCCACATTTCCCCGTCCGAGTTAAAAATGCCATCACCCAGAAGGTCATACTGAATCTCATGAGCAGCACTCCCCTGCAACATGAAAAAAAGTTCGAAAAAACAAAAAAAACCCAATTTCACTGTCATGGATAAAGGAGTTCAGGAACTTAAAAACACTGACCTTTACATAGTTATGGAAGTTAGTCTTGAGCATATACTCAATGTTTGCAGGATCCACAGTGAAGAAGATTTTGAAACCCATGTAGCTCACCTCAAACGTGGGCATTTTCGTAGCATAATCTGTGATCCAGTCGTACAGGCGGTGGAAATTTGCTGCGAGTTCGAGAGTAGAACCGAGCAAGGGCCATGGTTTAGGGCCCCCTGAGATTCGATCCTTTGACCTCCTGATCCAAATCCAAATGCCCAACGCTGCTAGAGCTAGTGTTATAGATAAGACCAGACAGTAAGACATTGTCTGCCAAAAAGGAAAAAGCTGTGCACAGTGAATCGTATCTTTCTCTGTTATGTTTTGTTTATAAAGAAACCTCGAAGCTTTCCCAATTAAATGAATTTAATGACTGGCATATAGAACGAATCGAACTTAATTGAGTCTTTTCTACGTAAGGCATAAAGTACCCTTTAAAATGTTCTAATAGTCGAATTTGTTTTGTATACGACACTTCCTCCTCCTCGTGACTCAAGTCAGATTTCTAGGGGAGAGGACCCATTATTTGAATACGTTCCAATGGTTGTGATAGCAGTTCTTAACTTAATATTTATAATTGTTGATTTAATATCCAATATTTTTGACAACATTGTACCAATAGTTGTGACTTTAAAGTTATTTTTGCTAATGATGACTACCCATAATTGAATGAAATGTGCCTTTTGTTCTAAAAAGCAGCCAATAGTGTGATGCCACATAAGCTGCACAAGTATTGAGATCCCTAATTCACTATGATTGGTCTCACTTTTTTTTGGGTTGTTTTGAACACCTTGGCAAAAAACATGCTGAAGTGGCATTATATTTGATGATGTGGCTCTAAAACTTTAGTTATAAGCAGGAGACTCGCCAAGTAAGCTACTATAAAAAAATGGGAGTGATTTGAAATTTCCACGTAGGTTTTTGAGAAGCCCGAAGTTAGGGTGCTCAACTACTGGGTCCTCTCCCCTAGTCAAGTTCTTACTGTTGAGTTTATAGGCGCGAGTTATCCTCTCAACAATAGAATGCACCGTACTAGCACTTGCATCGAAAGGAAGTGTAAAGGATGCGCCAATAGGAATTTAATTGGAAAGCATAAGTGAAGCATTAAGTAATACAAGTAAGTGTTTAAAAGTGTAAATGAGAAGGCTACAATCATTGGTAATACATTTGGTAAACTCATTGTGATGAAAGTCCATCCCCTATTCCAAACCATCAACCGCACTGTACACAAAGAAGATATTTGCAAAGGTTGTTGAATTTGACTGTATGCTTGCTGCTGCTACATTCAGCCTAAAAGCTTTTCAATCATTTTCACCAAATCATTATGTCCATATCCTATGCTTATGTCATCCTTGAGACAATATTTCTTTGAGGGATCCTGCTAAATTTTGCTAAGCAGTTCATAGGCATTGTCTATGTAGCTTTAAAAATATACATGCACTATTCTAATACTTCCACATGCGTACATGTAGTGGAGGGTGCTAATAAAGTTAATGCAAAATAGCTTTACCTGTTGTTGAATTTGTCAGAAATTTTTTAACCCCTTTTCACCAAACCATCTTGTGCACTCTGCGAAAATCACACTCATTGAGTTCAATTGGACAATCTTGGTAATTTCATATTTTGTTTGTATGTCTGACAAAGCACTGAAAGTTTTTAATTTCCTTCAACAAATCCACTCTATAAACCTGGTTCAACTGTTCCCATGGTTGCACACACAGATAGAAAAGACGTTGGCAAAACACATAAAATCTAACTTGAATCCTACAATTGTATCAACATCAAAGCTTCTAATGCCTTCTCACCAAATCAATTGAGTAGGGACCCTACGATTTACACTAGTCTGAAAGCTTCTAAACCGTTCAACAAATCCAATTGAGGTAACTTTGCAATCACAGTATCCATGGAGAAAAATTCTTTTGAAGATCTTCTCAAACATTTTCAATATATTCTCTACTAAACATTGATGCCATGTTTTGTGATTCACTGAAGTTTCTCAAACCATTTTATCGCCCCTTCAAGCGTGGTAAATGAAACGCTAACGCCCATTTCTCATAGGTTGCAAATTAGGGAAAATTCCTTCTTCTCCCCGCTGCCCCACACCAAAATACGCAAAGATTCAACAAACACTTTCATTTCACACAACTCAGAAGGTATTCGAGACTTTCCGTACAACTCAAATTTACCTTTCAAACAATGAATGATGATGATAAGTTTGATGGTTGACCAAGGGATTTTACAAATACTACACCATTGATGTCAATTTTTAGCTTCAACACTTTCAAATGGAAAACACCTACAACGTTATAAATGCATTGAAACATAAAAATATACATTGCTACAAAGGAAAATAACTCTAATAGAAAGTTTTCTTCCAGAAGTGACTTTTCAACCTTTATTACAATTTATTAGCTACATTTTTTTTTAAAAGGTTAATCTAACCATTATTAACACACATCTTCAACTAATTTTACAAAACTAACCAATTCATAAATATTGGATGAATTTAAATAATAGAAGAGAAAAAGGCGTACCATTTGATTGATCACCAAAATTACCAAATTTAATATAAAAAAGGTCACTGCGAGAATACCTAAATGAAAATGTCAGCTTACAGCTTCAAACCTCTCACTTCTTGCCAAATGAGCTTTTACTGATGTTAGTCTCCATTGATTTGGTTTGTCGGTTTTAAATTGGCGTGTGAGGACGTCCAAGTGAGGTGGGAAGTTGCAACATTAAATGCATCTAACATAAGATATGATGACAAAGATTTCAAAAAAATGTTTGAGAAGATTTAGTTTCAGACAAAAACTATTATTATGTATTTGCACAGATTTTATGTACATTTCACATGAAAAGTCTGTCATGTGTATATGTGTCAAATATTTTTGTCGTGCAAAACTCTTTTTTGGTGTCGTCCAAAAGTTGCACTGCTCTATCATAACTTGGAAACCTTTCCAACAAAGTCAGGTAAAAAGGGGAGGCAAAAACTATTATTATTAGTTGTTAAATAATAAAGTATTATTATTTAGTTTCAGGGAGAAACTATTATTATGTATTTGTAGAGATTTTTTTGTACATTTCACACGAAAAGTCTGTCATGCTTATATGATGTGTCAAATATTTTTGCCGTGTAAAACTCTTTTTTGGTGTCGTCCAAAAGTTGCACTGCTCTGCCATAACTTGCAAACCTTTCCAACAAAGTCAGGTAAAAAGGGGAGGGGATTCTAGGGGGTAACATTGTGGACGTGTGGCCATTGGTAGAGGACCTAAAGTGATGATCCTCACGAAACATGAGGAGATACACATCGATGGACAACATCATCATCTCTTTAAGTTTGGACAAACTCCATACAAGCTACCTGCTAATATTGCCTAATTACCATATAGGTAAATCGTGTGGCATTGTGGCAATGCCTAAATAGTAAACTAAAACGTAATGCCTCTTACCATGCCATTGTTTATTCATATATGCATCAGATAGTACAATCTCACGCCTTCTATTTTGATTTATCAATTTTATATTTTGTATATTAATAAATTTTAAATTTATTGAAAGTATTTATATAATAAAAATAAAAATTAATAATTGTTATGAATTGAGAATTAATCATATCTAATTATATCTTTGAAAAGTTCCAATTTAATATTTTTAATATGTATTGTTTTTTAAATATTGAAATAATGATTTATATAAATATAAATATTATTTTTTATATTAAATATAAGGAGATCACCAAAAATTAAGCAATTACAATGAAATGTATAAGTACCAGAGGCCAAACCTCACATCAAGAGATCTATGGAGACAATGTGTCAATTGTTCCTATACATAGCTATATAACAAAAAAAGAAGAAAAAGAGAGCAACACTCTAATGCAAGATGCCATCATGGGTATCAACCCAGGCAATCCATCCCATCTCTCCCTCCATCCACACAATGCTTTTCTTCTCTTGGATCTGATCGAGCATGTAAATTTGGTCTTTTTTTGAGTTCCTATTTTTCTTAACCTCTTGGTTAAGCTTATTAAGAATCTTCTCGAACATCTACAAGTCATCCATATTCTTCCTCCATTCGTAACCATCCTTCATCTCAAAGACAAAGAACCTCCTGAGCTTTTCCTTACCAATCAACATAGTGGTATGAACATGTATGAATCAACATAGTGCTATGAACTTTAATATTTTTGAAATTGTTACTAGCCATATTAATGGGCTGAAAGATACTAATTTGTTTCTCTCTTCTAATGTTTTTTTTTGGCAGATCTGGAAATGTAGAAACAAAGAAAGGTATCAAAACAACCCCAGGGCTCTTACTGAGTTTGTTTTCTTCGAAATATCAATATTATTAATATTTACATTAATATAATATAATTAAATTATTATAAATGAATTCAATCTAAGTCAATTTAAGAAATTTCTATTCAATAAAATTTGAACAAGTTCATTAAAAAGAAATAATAGCAATATTTTCTAGTTTGCCTAAAATAAACAATTACAACTAAAACAAGAGACACAATGCGTCAAAGTTCCTGCCAATAGTTTGAGAGGAAGGTAAGTAGGGATTTAAAGATGAGAATGGAAATTAAAAAGGAGAGGAGATATGGAGAGAGAATTAAAAGATATAGAAATATATGTAATAGATAAATATTTGTAGAGGGAGAGACAAGAGAGTATGAGAGGGAAAAATAAATATAAAGATAGAGATATGAAGTAATTTATAGAGATGGGCATAGATATTATGATAGAGAGATTTAGAGAGGTGAGTTTTCTATTGGGTTCCTTATTTTAATTTTAAAATGATTTAAAATACCCCTTATGACTAGGCATTATTCAATTGCCATGTTTTTGGATTTTTATGTTGTTTTTGTCATAACATTCTTTGTTGCCCTTAGTGAATTGTTTGCATGGTAGGATTGAGAGAAAGCTTGTCCCTTAATAATTAAAGGGTTAAATTATCTTATTGAGTGGGGTTAGATGAGATAGAGAAAAGTATTAAAAATATAATTTTCATTAATTAGAAAGAAATAATGATAAATATATGTTAATATATAATTATTTTATGATTTAACATTTTTAAATTTTATTATGTCAAAGTTTTTTATAGATTATTGTTTAAAAAGGTATAATATGAATTAAATAAGTAATAGTTTAAATATAAGAAATGAAATGTGTCTAAATTATTTTTAATTAGTTATTTGTGTTTTTAAGAAAAAAATTAGCACAATAATAAAACTTTATGTTTATAAGTGCTCTCATGAAAGTTAATATCAAATTATGATAATTCAATGATATGTGCTTGTTAAAAATTGAAGAAAAGAAAATAAGAATATTCTTTGAGAATGTTTGGACACCTAAATCATTTGGAAAAAAATCATTCCTTAAAATGACTTCTCTTATTTAAGTTTCTCCAGTAGTATATAGTTAGATAGCCATATCCTTGCTTTGTTGAGATTCTGAACGACAAGCGTAGATTTGAAAGCATATTTAAAAGGGAAATGCCATATTTTAAAAAATAAATTAAGGAGGATTATACTCCTTTAGATTCCTTGTTCTTCTATATCAAAGATTGCACTACAACAAAAGAGGTATGGATAAACTCCAATATCTTTTTGGATTAGTTAGTGAAATCAAATCTCTATAGGTAGAAGCAGATTTGCATCCCTTTCTATTGATCTCATTGTCTCATCACGTTTGACCCAATGTATAAATCTCTTGTACTCCTTGGTGAGCTAGGTTGAGTCTCATTCAAAGTCAACCACAAGATCTTTGACAAAAAAACAAGCATTGCATGCTCACTTTCTGAATATGATAATCTTGCAGTGTGTGAAACTTCCATTTTGATGCTATCATATTAGCCATTTATGAAAACCTCTAACAATAGTGATAATGTAGAGCATTAAATAAATCACATAGCTTGGGGGATGCCACTAAATATAAAGAGCTAAACAGCTCTCCACAACTTGTGTACAATATATCCCAATTTTAAATTAGACTATCATGAACCAACATGAATCTTCCAAACATAAAATACATGCAAAGTTACATAAAGTACAGGTTGTTGCAATAGAGAACATAGCACTCCAATAAACCTTGTAAGTTGTAAGTGAAAGTAAATTATTTAATTTTATAATATTCTCTTTGGAATAAGGTATTCTTGGAGGAGAGTTCATATTAGATTATAAAGACACCAAAAGTATGGAAACGCCCCTTTCATGACATGATTATGGTGATATGGTTATAGTTTTTAATGCTTATAACTTTGTTGGCTTGTCTTCCATAGTTATGGTATGACTCCTGAGTACAATATTCTAGATAGAGATTGATTTAGCTAATAAATCAATAGCATGATTTCTTTCCCTTCTAATATAATTTCACATAATAATATTTAAGTCATAGAATGATGCTTTTAAAAGTGTTCAATCAATTTTATTAGTGTCAATTTCTAAAATAATACACTAAAATGTAAGGAAGTGAAATAACAATTGACAAACAATTATAATATAAATTCTATATTTAAAAAATAAGATTTTTGACTTTGGGTTGATGCTCATTTAAAAAGGAAACTCTTAACATTATGGATAAATATTTTTCTTATCAATTATAAGACTTATGACTTATAAATTGAAAATAACTTTAAATGAATACTCTATCATCAAAAAAAACTTATTTTTATCTTTTTCTATAATTACAGATGATCACAAAATTGTCTCTTTGAAAAAATAATGATTATGACTTAATTATGGTAGTACTCATCTATGAAGTAGACCTATATCATATAGATATAAGATGACTTATTTGAAGCTTTCAATTTCTCATTTTCATTTTATCTATTGTTCAGCTAATTGATTTATCTAATATTCAATATTTACTATTTTTATAAATAGATCATCATTAAAATCAAATCATAAATCTGACTTTCAAATAAATAGAAAAAAATATTTACTTATTTTCAGGCACTAAAAGCAGACCTATCAAAATGGGCCAAAAAAACAAACTAATGGTCATGGATCACGCTATGGTTTTCACATTATTGTGTGGAACAAAGCTTTCCTCGAATGATATACAAGCACTCAAACATTAAGATAAATATCTCCACATTATGAGTGTTCAAAGATTATGCCTATTGGGGAACACTGGCTATAGCATATTGCGGAACCAAACCCAAAAAGTAATTATATTATGAGTTTTGAAGATTGTCCATTCAAGATTTATGCTTTTATCTATTGTTTTGATTTATTGGAGAACCTTGGCTATAGCATATTGTAGAACTAAACCCAAAATGTAATTATGCTGAGTTTTGAAGATTGTCCATTCAAGATTTATGCTTTTATCTATTGTTTTGATTTCACTTTTTTAATGTTTGTAGACTTAATTGTCAAATGGGTTTGCCAAATGATTATCAAAAGCATATTTACATACATGTCTTTGACAAATAGTTTTGTATGTTCAACCAAAATCTCTGATTTTGGTATTACAAAAATGACTACCTTTACGATTATGATTCTTAAGATTTTGTATTATAGAAGACTTTAGACTTTCCTTTCTGTAATCTTGATAAATTTCCCTTCACCAAGTCTAAACTCTAAACTCTCAGCTAGTGACAACTGAAACATTACCCCAGGAAAACCCATATCAAACCTATTACTTGACAAGTTCTTAAACTAAACATTTAGAAAGAATGTAACCAAGTAACACAACCTTATCTTTTATTGAATAATTATAAAGCTAAACGTTTGTAGAGAGTGTAACAATAGTGACAACCAACATTACTGATCACTGACAGATCTTTTTTTAATCCAGTCCTATAAATTCCAAAAATCTATGTTGGAAGTATACAGCACCAAAACTTCCCACACTGCTCAGACATTCCTCTGTCTAATCTTCAATAGTAATTATGCATATTAAGCCCTCTCCTTTCATCATGTTATCAAATGCCTTGTTGATATCAGACAAGGGTTTCGTGAGTAATGAACTTTTCTAGTTCAATCTCCTGCAGAAGGATGTAAACTATTTTAATACTACAATCTTTAAATTTGGAATACATGAAAGGATGTATGTGGCCTGATAATATAGAAATTTATAGAATTATGTAGAAACAACCATAGTATTTTTACCTTGTTCATATATTTCTACACCAGATGTGGTAGATTTGTTCCGGACTTACAAAAATTTAGAAAAACAACTGAAATATTTATAAACAAATTAGAAAGGAAAAAGAAAAAACATTATAATATATCATTTGAAATTGTAAATATTGTACAACACAACTTTTTAATTTTAATTTTTTAAAACCAAAAGATAATAGAAAATAAAATTTATTAAGAAGTTACCTTACAATCCTTGACTAAATGCCACCTATTGTTGGGAGCTTTGTACCTGGCATGTTGATTGCTTGCACAATTTGCATGCAACACACTTGTGTTGCCTTGGCTTCAATATTTTGTTTAATGCATACAATCCTTCTAATGTAGTTTGAAAAAGACATCTCGCTAGAAAAATTAGTAGATAGGGGAAAGTAGGAGATAGTTTGTGCATTGTCTTTTGCAAGAGGCTTTTGTCTATTGCATTGTTACTGTGGTTCTACAATGTTCTTTTGAAAAAGCTTCAAAGTAGCAGACCAATCTTTTGAAATGACAATTATCTGCAATCATCTGGCACAAAGGATTTCTATATTTCATAATGAAGCATGAAGCATGTAGAGTGCAGACTTTGGCAAGAAGACATGATTGTTAATCAGGGAAACACTACTTTAGATTGGTTGACATGTACTGTTGTGGTATTACTATTTTTTTCTTCTGAAAATTTTTACTACATCTTGCACAAATCTAGAGCATGGCTTACAAAGCTCCTGCCATTTTTTGGAATGATGTATGGTGGTGGAGGTGTCTAAGACATGTACACCATATATAATGGGGATGTTGTGACGATTAATTTCTGATTTTATAGATTCAGCACAAACTTGAATTATGTTGGGCATCATTGAAGCAATTTTCTCTTGGAATCATCTTGGAATCATCTCAATGTTGAGGGTTCCATTCTGAACATTTTGTACGGTTTCAACTAATGGATTGTCATAGCCATATCAATGGGATATGAGTATTAAATGGAAATCTCTTCCTAATATGAGAAGTTCTTCACTATTCAGTATCCCTTAAGAATTGTTGCTAGGATGCATCGTTCCTTGTTCTGGTACTTAATCAAGAGATAACCAAGTAAATTCAAAGGGTTTTTTAAATTGCCTTAACTATGCTGCATGTGTTACAAACTTACAAAGGAATATCAACTTCAAGGATCTCTTCAAAAGTATTTTACTGCAACTTAAAAGTATTTTTAGCAGAATATCCAGGCGTACTAGCACCATTACATGCATTGATATGCCAAGCAAAACAGGGTAAGTAAATAAATAAGGAGACACACATATTATATGTAAATCTAGTTACGAGGAGTTTTGGGTAATGGATGGTACATGGTTCATGTTTTTGCAAAAATGTTTTCTGGGGCAAATATGCTTTCAAAACTAGGCATTTTTCATTGTGATAGCATAGCTAGTTTAGTTGAAATATTTGGCAAATTCCGCGGATTGTTGGATAGATGTACATTCTAAATTACTCATTAGAGCCAGCATTGATTTCTCCTTTCAATGCACGGTCATTTTCTTTTGCATCACCAACCAGTAGAAAATATAATTCCAATGGTAAAAGATTTGGGAAATTTCAAAGCTTGTGATTCGAAGGCACCAAAAACATAAGCAACTTAACACCCGCCCAAAATATTACCACTCTTGCCTCTTTTTTGAGTGGGTTCAAGAAAGACAATCAATGAAGATCGAGCACTATGAACCATATTTGAAATATTATAGATTTCCCTACAATGAAATTGCATACAGATTAATGATGAAACCTCCACTTTCTCTATGGTACGAAGGACATCCATACCGTCGATGACCTGGACATGTTTGTCATCTAGCCACTCAGTCTTGGCAATGCAGATGAAGAACTGGGAACCAATATTGGTATTCTTCCCAGCGTTAGCCATGGACAGGATGCCAGGGCCAATGTGCCTCTTCTGGAAGCTCTCATTTGTGAACTTTGCACCGTAAATGGACTCATGGCCCATCTATGTACTTTTCATCATAAATGGACTCATCGTCGGTGCCATTTCCAGTGGTAAAGTCACCCCCTGCCACATAAAGCCAGGGATGACCCGGTGGAAAGAGGAGCTCTTGAAATGGATGGGCTTGCCTGACATGCCCTTCTCACCAATGTAGAGTGCCCTGAAGTTCTCTGCCATCTCCGCCATCTCCGATGTCATGCCCGCGAATAGCTCCATCACGATTCATCCCGCTGGTGTGCCGCTGACAGACATGTCAAAGAAAACCCTAGGATTTGCCATCATATAAAACCTTAATTCCCTTAGTCCCTACCAAATCACAAAATAAAGTACATTAGAAGGTAATCTTAGCCAGCAAAAATGTTATGCTTGCCTTGATTCAAAAATATCATATTGATGTGAAAACAAATAATGCTTGCCTTGATTCAAAATTAGCATATTGATGTGAAAAAAAAAACCCTACTCCACGATATTACTTTTTGCAGACTGAAATAGGGCAGAGACAAGTGTTATATATCGTAACCAAAAAAAGTGTCAAAGACTCTGCAACATTATCAATGATCTTATGGTACTGGATTCAAGTTCTAAGTATAATTTTCTTAGTTTTAATGTTATCCTGCCTGCTGAATTTCTTATTGTTTGCACCGAAATAACCAGGTTTTGGACCTTGCATCTGAAGCACAATGAAATCAATGTCAGGAGAGGGAATTTCTAGAATTAAGTTTAGCAAGGACTCACCAGAAGCTTCCAGGCTTCCAAAAATTGGCGAGAAGCTTCTAGGCTTCCAAAAAAATCCAATTTGAGACATTATAAATCCAACCACTTTGAGGAGAAGTTTAGAAAATTTATGGATTTATTTGTAATAAAAATTATTTTTCCCCTTACTGTTTTTACTCTCAACCAATAAAAATAAAGATAACTAACTTTTTTAATATTTTAAAAATATACATAAATGTATAAACATAAGACATGTATATATGTTCAAAAAATCTTTAAATGCTATTGGCTAAATTAATTATCTATTTGCATCGAACGGATGCATAAGTATCCTACCGTAGGCAGGAACTAATAAATTAATATCAATCTAATATTTTTACATATAATTTTATTTTATTTTGTATTTAGTATTTAATATTTTTTTATAATTGTTTGTTTGTTTTAATATTTTTTTTGAATACAATTAAAAATTATATTAATATTAATTTTATTTTATATAGTTTTAAATTTTGATTAATAATATTTGTTATTTTTAATTTCATTATAAAATTATTTGACATATAATATATGACATAAATTAAAAAATATTAACTTTTTATATATAAATCCTCGTCGATATAAAAGGTAGAGGTTTAGTAAATCAAATAGTCAACAAATATTCAACTAAATTAATTGAAACATAAATATATTATGAAATATCATATATATTATAAATAATATATAAATTAGAATTATAATTAAGTTAAATATTTATTTAACAATATGAAATTATATAATTAAATTTAATATATATATATTTTAAAGAAATAATAGTTTATGTATTAAAATATACTATAAAATTATTAAATATATTATATCATATTAAAATATAAATTGATATATATATATATATAAAATCTTATTATATAATTATGATATCTATGATCAATTTATATAAAATATTATTATATAATTATGATATCTATATAATTCTTATAATTTTAATACTTAGACTAATACTAACTAATTGTAGGTAAACATTTACCGGGAGGGTAAAAAATTTAAACTAATTGAATGAAGAAACTTAAATTTGGTATTAGCTCGATAAATTTCCCCATTTGACAACTAAATCTTGTTCATGCTTTAAAAAGAATCAATTTCATAAAACGAAATAAGGTAAGGTTGGTTTACATTTATTATCAAGTTGAGTATTCTAAAATTTATCTGCATGGAACTTATGAATTGTCCTATCAGCACAAAATCGACAATGTCTTTTTTATTGAACGATGACATACAACACGTATGAGCTTCAACAAAACCAAGTCAAAACAATCAAAACTAGTCAACAAGTCCTCAACTACAATACCCAAACTATCTCATCTATTAATCAGTCCCACAAAAAAGTATTTTGTTAAAAATCATGTTGTCTTAGACTAGGGAAGGAACACTCGAAATCAGATGGAGCAGTCTTAGATGGGGTAACTTTTTCTTGAAATCATATAGCATCAACAATATGTCAAAATTCAATGTCCAAACTACTGCAAAAACACAGAACCATAATCAATATAGTTGCAACTTGTTGAGTAAAGTTAGTCTTATTATGTCTTGATTTTCGCAAGTCGTGTTCTTACACATCTCTGGGATGTCCACAAGTGATTTAGAGATGCCATGATGGTTCATGACTTATTTTTCTTTGTTTACTATTTGTGTAATATTTTTCGTAAGTCTTAAAAGAACAGTTTGAGTTTGTGTGATAAGAGCCTTCACATCCATATACAATGTCCAATTGCAAAATTGTAATAGATTATTCGGTTGCGATACGCCACACATACCTCGACCCTGAATGCCCGACCTAGATGGATCAACCCACATTCCTTGTCTATTCAACATGCTTGTTTTCAATGCAAGAGGATAATCATACCTAGATCTTTCATATCTTGGTAAGATGGTATCCATTTTTGCTATAATAAAGTGGCTCAATGATGATAAATAAATATCTCAATTCAGTTGGAAATAAAAAAATGGTTATTAAGACATTAAGCTCTTTATTTAATATAATCTATGGGTTTCAATCAAAGATTCATGCACATTCTATCAATCAATTCTAACATTTTATCAAATCAGTCAAATCTCTTCTATCAGTCAAATTTCTTCTATCACTCACGCAATCTATTTGTCAAAATGGTCAAATCAATTTTTAAATCAGTCAAATCAATTGGTTAGCCATTCCATCATCATTTGTCTTATACATGATATGTCTTTCCTGAAAACATAGATTCTCATTTGGGTTAAATGAGATATCTTTCCTAAAACCACACATCATTTATCTTATATAAGATATATCTTTCCCAAATTCAGACATTGTCGCTTGTCCTATACAGGAAATGTCTTCCCTAAAACTAAATATTGTCGCTAGTCTTATACAGGATGGGTCCTTCCTGAAACCAAACATAATTCTTATCAACAATCTCTATACATCCAATGTCGATCAAACAATCATCACAGCCTACCAACATTCTTCACTTCTTACTAATTATTCTTTTCTAAACATCATAGGTATCATCATCTTATTTCAAGAGATCGTGCATGCCTTTCTTGCATAAATAATCTTTTGAGGGGGCATCATTTATCTCACTGTCACATTGTTCTCACTGGGGCATAATTTTTATTATTATTTGAAACAACGCCTAAATATATTATATCAAAGAGAGGCAAAATGTAGACTTATAAAAATAGCCTATTGCTTTAAGGCGATGACATTACTAACATTCCTCCTAAATTGCTAAATGATCTTTATTATTTAAACAATATGCGTCGCTCTACCATATTCTAAAATAAAAATCATCATTGCTCCCTAATTCCATAATTAAATGATCTTAATTAATTACTTTAATTATTGAATGTCTAAACAATTACTTCATCAATTATTCATCTATAATATAGTTAAATAATTAACATTATTTAATAATACCCTATGTCATTCAATTAATTAAATAACCAAATTTAATTAATGTTCCCTCTTAATTATTACATTTTTGTAATAATTAAATCAAATTCTATCTCATGATTAAATAAATGATATTTATTTAATTAAACTAATTATTTCCTCTCCTATCTATTCAATCCACATTGTTAATTCCTCCCTTGACAACCAGTTAAGTCTTCCATCAATTCAGTCTTCTAATCCATGCAATCAATTGACTCATCTATGCAATTAGTTGATTAATCCATGCAATCAGTTAACTCACCGGTCTATTATGTCATCTCACCAGCCCATTCAAGTCACCTCTTGTAAGAATTTGCAAATAGCAAATATTGAACCAAGATCAAGAGGTTGAAAAAAAGCACAAGAGAGAGAAAATATGAATGCAAGGATGGATTGAATAGATCCAATGAATTAATGATATTCACCAATTGATTGATTTGATTACATAATAGGCCTCTTTATATAGGAAAGGCGATATGAGAGAATGATAAGGAGCTGATAAGCTATCACCTATACTAGGTGTAATCACATGTCCACCAAATGTGGATCGTCCTCCAATATGCAATAAAGTATGTGCATTGGATTAGGATGATAATGTGATAAGAGCACGAAAGGTGGATCTCGCACACAACGAGGTATGTGATGACAACTATCACACCTAAAGTGGAATTTCTCCTAAACCATGTGCTTAATAGATGTGCACACTTCTAGGTGTCTCAATCACTAACTACTATGCAATGCATTATCCTAAATAAGATTAAGTAAAGTGTAATTAGGAATAATTAATTACACCAACACCTCTCCAATCTATTTGGTAACATATCAATCAATTTTGTTAAGCCAAGCAATCAACTCAGTTGAACTCTCACTCACTCCGAGTTCAACTCCTCAATCACAGTCAATCAACCCTTCAATCATGGATGCTTGGTTGAAACCCCTAAAATCTTATAAATAGAGAGTTTTTTCTCATATTTTAAAAAAACCATAATCGCTTTGAATTCTTATGCTGACATAATCTTGAGCTCTATTATGAGATCCGACATTGCATAAGAAAGAGAACACCAAGGATTTTATGGTTTGCATATTCATGTTTTGGATTGATTTCATAATATTTGATTGATTATGCTTATTATTTGTCTTACATCCTTTTTTTTAATATTGAGAATATTAATTTCTCTAACAATCTCTTTGTGGTTGAGATTTTAGATGTTATTGCAGGTTTCTATTGATCCCCTATTATACTCTATTACACTAGTGAACCCTATTTTCTTTCATGTTACACATTTGAAGATAAGAAAACTCATTTGTGTTATGCAACCTAGAGAGAGAGAGAGAGAGAGAGGAATTTGATATTTAGATTAGCTTGTAATGAGTTTGATGGATTAGAACGATACAATGCATGCCTATAAAAATATAAAGATAAAACCCTAGATCTAAACTTAGATGAAGATTCAATTAAAACATGGTGGGTGTTCTCAGCTTATGACTTGAGACAACATGATCTATAATTAGCTCAATTTAAATAGAAAAACACTCGAGTTTAGCTTAAATGGAATGAAGTAATATGAGACCTAAGTAATTAATGGTTGTTAATTAGTTACTAAAGTATTACCTAATTACATCATCTTAATTTTGGAATCTAATTTTTTTTTATGTATAACTAAGAGTTAGGGGAGAATTTATTTTGTATTTGTTTGCTTGTGGGATCATCTTAGGTTTATTTGTTATTCTTAATTAGTTCACTTATAACATTTTATTTGCTAGGGGTCTTACCCAGAACATGGCTCTTGCAATTCAACACATTTTTTCAAAGGTGATTGTGAACGTTACATGTCCTCACAACAAACAATCACAAAAAATGCAGCAAATGGACCTCAAGAGGCCATTTTCTATCAAACCATATTTATAAGCATTATTTAGTTCTTATGTATCAATTGATAAGCTAAATGGGCTCTATAATGACTAATTCACAAGGCACACCACTTGTTGAAGGTTTTGTAAATGGAGTAGAAAGTTAAGTGGGTTTAACTTTGGAGGAAATTCCATGGTGAAGCGCATTTGAATTGGAGCAATACTGGGATAGGTGACCTCCTAGGATGGGTGACCTCCCAGGAAGGCCCAATGCTTCATCTCTGCGAGCATCACCTAGATGCGATAAGAGCTAAGTTTTTAATTCATTGTCATGAGAGATGAGTTCTTGTGAGCACTCGCTCATGAAACATGGATCAATGAATTTGACTCAAAAACTATACAATTGAATCCTATAACAATATCACAAACTATTTATAGATAAATAATGAAACTACAAAATATTTACAAATTAAGTTCTAACATCTAAAAGATGGCTTTTAGATATTAATTATATTTAACTATCATCATCTGCTTCCTTGCTTCCTCGTCTCTGGACGATCATTGGCAGAGAGGGCATGACTAAGGTTAAGGCCAACCTGTACTTTACTCGATGATCTTTCACCATTTCAAACCTGAAGAAACGCAGAAGCAATGCAGCAGCCATTTTCATCTGCAAGTAGACCGAATCCTTTCCCATGCAATTTCTCGGCCCAGCCTGCATTTCAAATTAAGTCGGGTCAGTAAAACACAAGAGTTGAGGGTTTATAAAATTCCAAAAGCTTAAGCATACATGCCTGAAATGCTGTGAACTTGAATGGAGACTGAGGCTGAAATATGCCATCTTCATTAAGCCATCTCTCAGGCTTGAATTCCAGGGCATCATCCCCCCAAAGCCTCTGCATTCGACCCATTGCATAAGGTACATAGAATATCACATTCCCCTTTGCAATTCTGCTGCCATCCGGTAGAATGTCATTACTCACAGCACTCTTCCCATCCTGTGCAGACAAACAGTGGAAAAAAAATTGTGTTCAATTTCTGAAACTTCTAATCAGTGTGTGATTTGAGATAAAAATCAAACATTTTTTTTTCCTAAAACTTATAATTATGAAGTGTAATCTGAAATATCAAGAAATTGAACAAGATTTGAAAGGTTGCCTCAAAATAAAATACAGTTTTCTCTAGGATTCTTAATAGTTAAATGTGATCTACAAAAACAGTTTTAACTCTGGAACTCCTAATCATTAAACATGATATGGAAAAATTGAAGAAAAGTAGAATATAAATCTTCCCTAAAAATTTTATCGCATTTTTCTAAAATAATGTTAAACACAAATAAAATGCCATTTTATACATTGAAACTCCCAATCACAAATCTGAGAACTTGAAAGAAAATCAAACACAGTTTTTATCCTAAAACTTCTCACTGGATCTCATGGGGTGTGAAAATCAATATTTATTAGCCACAATTTTATATCACACTAGGGTTTTGTTGAAATTTTCATTTCATCAGAATTTTAAATGCGAAAGTCTGAGTTACCAGAGGAACAGCAGGGTATAAGCGCAAAGTTTCAGTGATGGCAGCATGCAAATAATGCATATTATTATTCAGCACATCATACGTCAGCAGCTCAGAGTATTTCTCGAAGCAAGAAACATCATTCTCAGTAATGGTAGTGCCACTTAACCCTGGAATATTCTGCAACTCTTGCACTATTTTCTCTTCTACTTCAGAATTTTCAGACAGCAACCAAAGAAACCAGGAAAGAGTGATAGCCGTGCCATCCCGTCCCGCAAAAAGAAAATTCAGAGCTGCATCTCTCAGCTTTCTGTCATCACACAATTCTGGATTCTCCTTGGCCATTAACAGGATTCTTGACAGAAGATCGGACTTGAATTTCACCTGCAATAAATTAGGGTAAAAATATTCATAACCTTCATTGAATTAAAAACAACTATTTTCATTAGGGTTTCAGTCTGGTACCTCGTTATCTTGGATGGATTGTTTGCGCTTCTGTATCAAAGGGTATATGAAATTATCCAAAACCCTAACGTCCTCTTTAACTTTGGCCTCTGAACCTATTCTAAAATGCTTCTTTAGTTTCCAAAAGGGATCAAAGTATCGAGAAGCGCAGAGAGCATTAGATCTGTCAAAAGCTGAAACAAAGGGGACATCTGGTAAAGAAGAAACCAGGCTACCGATTTCTACTCCAAAGCTCAGCTCACCTATAGAATCAAATGTCATCCGCATCAACAAATCCTGCACATAAGATAATTCTCCAAATCTTTACAGATCAAGAAAGAAATTTATCATTTTAATTTCTAGCGGCCATATAATATCATCATTAGTGCCAGAAAAACAAAAATGGTTAAGATCCCTTAAATGAAACATCTTGTAGAACCAGACGAAAGATGAAGTACAGTGAAGAAAATAATGGGGTCTAGGTTTGCGTCGTCAGTTCAAATTCACGTACAGAAATTTCAAATACATTTTTTTAAAGCTTTTTTTAAGAATTCTACTTATCGTTCATCTAAATCACAGCCTAAAAATTCACAATACATCATGTTTGTCGTTCTAAATTCAGAGTCTTCCTAATTCCATTTGCTTATCAAAGAAAAGGATTGGGAATCATACCTAAAACAGAAAGAAAATGAAACTTAATCTCTACAAAGAATATAAATCAAACTCCCAAACATTTGTCATGAAGAGTTATGAAAAAATTACATCTATAGGCATATGTTATGTGTTTATATATTATTGAATGTATAATTTTTTATTTTAATTGCTAAATAGGTCTATATTATTAATATTAACTAAAATAGTTTTACAAATAGAAGTAAAAATAGTCATGAGTATATATTGAAACAAACTACCCCTCCAGCCTTAATAGAGAAATGAAACCAATCGTACATATCCTATTGTCACTATTAGCATCATCAAAATAGAAACCCCTACGAACAAACCAAAACAAGAAAGGGCTTCAACCATTCCCGAACACCACCAAAAAACCACACCCCACCGATACATGTTTAAACAAAATGGGCTCTACCCAGAACCCTCCAAAGCCTCATACCCTACAACAGACTTGGGCATTACATAACAAAAAACCCAAGATTGGGATAACTTGCTTGTTGCTTTAACATACTTTCCTTGGCTTCCCCATGGAGCCCTTGTACCAAAAGTCCTCCAGCCTATATTTCACTTGTGAGCCCGATTTCTTTGCAGCCTCTTGCATCTTCTCTTTCTTGTTAGGGTTTTAGACAGACATGAGCAATACAAAATATTAAGATAATGCAAAAAAGAGAGAAGAAAGAAATACAATAACACAAAGATTTAATGCGGTTCATCCAATATGGGCCACATCTACTAGAGAAACATTCGTCCACTTATTTTATTATCTAGTGAAGAGCAAATTACAATATGATGATTCAACATCACACAACCGCTTATTAATCAAGCCTTTCGAGGCAGTTTACAAGGTCGACTAACGATAAATGAGTTTGATACCTCGATGAGGATATATGATGAATGTACAGTACTTGGCTGATTAGTCAAAACATGCCAACATTTCTCCCTTGAATGAAGAAAATCCCTCAGTGAGTTCCAAACAATCGAAGCCTCTATTTACAAGGTCGACTAACGATAAATGAGTTTGATACCTCGATGAGGATACATGATGAATGTACAGTACTTGGCTGATCAGTCAAAACATGCCAACATTTCTCCCTTGAATGAAGAAAATCCCTCAGTGAGTTCCAAACAATCGAAGCCTCTGTACGACATTCTTCCCGATTGTTTGAAGCGCTCCAAACTAGAAATGGGTGTACAGGTGTGTCCTCATCTCCCACTCTATGTCAATCTCTACTGCTGAGGGGTTTAGGTTCACTTCTATAATTCTTAGGGTGTTCTTTTAAGGGCTTCAACGAGGCACCATCCAATGGTCCTTCTCCTATAACCTTTCCAAGGCTATACCCTTCTTCTTGAACTTGCTCCTGGTCCCCTCCTTGTGACCAATCCACCAAGAGAAATTCAACACACAAAGGAGAAACAACTCCTCACAACCATGCCCTTAACCCTTAAGACCTTCCAAGCAACCTATACCCCTAGCATATTAGGATCTTATCACAATGGTTGCATAGATCATGTGTGGATGTTTTTCTATGTGTCAACAATTCAACTTGTTCAAATTACCCTTTTGGAAACACTGACAAAGACCCACTATCAGGTTTTGCCCTATTAAGCCTATTAGGTGACCTAATATAACTAGCCCTCCAAACTAACTATTCAGCCTCTTACTTTCAAACTTCCTTAACAAGACCCCAATAAACTCCAGATTCAAACACCCTTTTAGACATTGTATGAAATATCAAATTATTGGATCTGGGTTTTGGGTTTGACCCAGTCAACCAAGTCTAAGCCAATTAGGCCTAATAGGGCTAATTCATGAGCATTTGGGTGGAACTCTTCACCAGTTGACGTACCATGACAAAAGTATTATGGTTTCATGTCTTCCTATGTCTAAGGACACTGGATCATCTAGTAGATTACACCCACACCCACACCCACACCAACACCCTTGCTTGTCTTCTTTGCAACTCAATCTCCACACTTTCTTGGCTTGTCACATCCAAATGCCAAGCCTAGGGCATCATGGAAAAAATCAAGGATTGCCTTGCTAGCTCCAAAATCAATTGCAACATGTAGTATACATAGGATCCTAACATTCCCTAAAAGATTGGCCAAATCCAACAGTGGAATGTTAGGATAGAGCCATTTGAATCTAAACCCTTGGGATTACTAGGTTTCCTGAACCAGTCTTCACCAAATTCGATGGATCTCCTTTCTCAGTGCACCAAATGACCTCTAATCAAATGCAATGGAAAGATAACTCATCAAACTATAGAATCATGGTCATAGATTGAATGGCCCAATCAGTATTTGTCTATACAATCACAGTGAACAACGGAAAAATATAGGAAAACTATTCAGCAAAGCAATTCCTTCTCCTTCATACCAAACTTCTTCATTACATGTGAAATTGTTCATAGGGACTTTAAACACCCTCATGAAGATTGTCCAACTGGCATAACTGAATTTTGAAACCCACTAGCCATTGGATTTCAAACTAACCCCCAAGTTGTCAAAGTTGTAAAGCAACATTGAGCAACTTTTACAATTTGGAACATTTTTGCATTTGTCACAATAAAGTGACCTTAGGACCTTTCAACCACTAAAGTAGGACTATTAGGATCCTAAAGCACTACTGACCTCCATTTGACATGATTTGGAGAGGGTTGATCCATATTGATCAACTATGGTCCTTTTAGGACTTTGAGACCAAATTGGCCTTCTGGCCTTATTACAAACGTCAAGGGCCTAATTGAGGCCTTATTATAATGGAAAAAACATAACAAAACAAATTAACACAATTCAACAATGATCCCATTGGATCATGCTTAGTGCTCATAGGAACATCCTTGGTGCTCCTACATCTATCTCCTGCCTAAGCGCACAAACCAACCCTCAATTCTGTCATTGCCAGGATTCCACCATCTTGTGACACCATTTAGGCCGAACACATTCTTTCATTACCTAGAAAGATTCTTCTTTGAACCCCAATTCTAGAGACCATGCCATGAAGGCAAATGCTATATCAATGGTGTAGTAATATTTGTGATCAGATTGCAAGAATTCCTCCCCCAAGAGAAGATCAATGATTTGCCAAAAAATACTTGTCAATCTTAAACACTCCCTACAAACGTTTCTCTAATATGCGGCCCTTAAACATAGTTGTTGCTTTGGTGATATAAGAGAAAAATTAGCTTCCATTGTCAAGGTCTGCAACTTTGCAGCACTTTTCTCACACTAAGAGAAAACCAAATGAGAATGGTCATCTCTCAAAGGTTTTTATTACTGTTGCACTCATTCATTAAACATCTTCATCAAATCAATTGGTGATATGTCCTTTGGTGGTGTACAAAGCCACTAAATCCCCAATAACCACATATCAAAAATCATCAAATAGCTCCCTTGACTAATTCGGTAATAATGACAAAGCACAATTTGAAAGGGTGTCCTCTATAACATTTTCCCTTGCTTTAGATGTGATATTTAATAATTCTTAGAGGTGGCCACAATTTTTTTGATCTTTTTAATATATTTATTAATATGCCACATTGGTGTTTCGCCCTTGATGATTGTATTGACAACGATTAATGAGTTCCCTTCTAAATGAACTCAATCAATTGATAATTTTTTTCTATAAAAAGGGCATTCAAAGTTGTTTGCACTCCCACCTCATTATTGGTTCTATCACATAGACGTTTTGCAATTTAATCTAGATATAATTTTAACTAATATAAGAGCCAATTTAATTCTACCTATGTAGATGTGTGAGACTTGTCGTTGGAGAACTTATATATGCTAAACAAGTAACCATTGGTCGCAAATATTATTGTTAACCTTAGTCATAGAGATTGTCTTTAAATCTAAAAAGTTGTAGAATCGATTGCAAAGGTCATTGATGAATTTAAAAATTTATAGCATTGATTGTAGATATTATTGCTAAATTTTAAAAGTTATAACATTGATCACAAAGTTTATTGATAAATCTATAAAATTGTAGCATTAATCACGCAGATTGTTTCAAATATAAAAAATTGTAACATTGCTAGAAAATAAATTTCCTAAATTTAAGAATTTACAGTGTTGATTGTAAAGATTGTTGTTTACTTTAAAAGGATGTGTTTTTATTTTTATTTTTATTAGTTAAGCATAGATTTTGAAATGACCTTGACCCTTGTACAAATATAAACATAAAAATAATAAGTTCGACAAGACACTAAACAACAACTCCAAAGCTACAAGAGATGAGGCAAACTAAAACCTTAAAACAACTTAGCCCGAAGATAGGGTGGAAAGAAGACCCACCCAAAATTAGGGTGGTTTAAGAAATTGTTATGGGTGACCCCATCATCTAGTTAAGTTGTGTCATAAAATAAAGTTCAAGGTGTTAAAAATATAAACTAGGGGAGAGGACTCAATAGTTGAGCACCCTAACTTCATGCTTCTCACAATCCTACATAGAAATTTCAAAAAACTTCAAATTTTTTTTAAAGCAGCGTACCCCTACTTATAACTAAGATTTGAAGGCCACATCATCAAATATGATGCCACATTAGCATGCTATTTGCCAATGTGCCTAAAAGGGCCACATCATCAAATATGATGCCACATTAGCGTGTTTTTTTCCAAAGTACCTAAAATTACCTAAAAAAAGTGAGACTCATATTTGTGCACTAAATCATGTTTTATTGATGTGCTAATGTTACATCAAAAGATTTATTGATGTGCTGATGTCACATCAAAAATTTATTACTTTTTAGATCTAAGGAATACATTTTATTCAATTATGGATAGTCATCATCAATAACAAATTTGAAGTCATAGCTATTATAAAAAATATTAGATATTAAATCAACTAAATATTATTACAATTATTAAAACACGTTCAACTACTCATCCTTTCTCTTTATATAATTACACTATACAATGCCCTCTCATACAAGAGACTCATCTATCCAGCTATGTTCTCCATTTAGAAATCATGAACCAACCACACAAAAAAAATCCTATTGAAGCTTTTCAATCTCAAAAAAACCCAAAATAGATTGATCTACCAAAAACAAGCAAGAACGAATAATTCTGCAGATCATATAAGAGAAACACATCTAGGAGCTAATGAAATCCAAGTAAAAACCAACTCAAAGAAGGAAACAGAACTGGGAGCAGAACATATTTTTTTTAATTTCTGCAATGCAATGAATAGAGTTACCTGCATATTCACAACGGCGCCATTAATGGCCTGCTGCTCCAAAACAGAGTTTAATTTCACTGCATATTTCCTGAAAGCCTCTGCACTGTAAAGCCGCAGCATCTTGGGGGAAAAATCCAGTCTTGCAGATTTGCGTTGAACTCTCCACATTTCCCCATCCGTGTTAAAAATACCATCACCCAGAAAATCATACTGAATCTCATGAGCAGCACTCCCCTGCAAAATTAAAAAATTTACCCCAAAAAAAACAAAAAAACTTAAGTCTTGAGCGTAATTTCACAGTCACATATAACAGATTTCAGAAGCTTCAAAGCACTGACCTTTGTAAAGTTATCAAATTTAGTCTTGAGGATGTACTCAACGTTTGCGGGATCCACAGTGAAGAAGAATCTGAAACCCATGTGGGTCGCCTGAAACGTGGGCATTTCCATTGTATAGTCTGCGATCCAGTCGTACAGGCGGTGGAAATTTGCTGTAAGTTCGAGAGTAGAACCGAGCAAGGGCCATTCTCTAGGCCCCCCTGGGATTCGAACTCTGGATCTTCTGATCCAAATCCAAATGCCCAATACAGTTAGGGACAAGATCAGAAAATAAGACATCGTCTGCCAAAGAAGAAAAAGCTCTGTACGGGGTATCTTAGATGTGTGCAGGATATACGTTTGACCGTATTAATTGAAATTCCAAAGGCACCCGCTAAACTTTCTACAAAATGTATTGAAGAAAAAAAATGTTTAATCATGGAGGAAACTCTGTAGTTAAGCGCGTTCGAGCTGGAGTAGTATTGGGATGGGTGACCTCTTGGGAAGTCCCTTCACTTTTGTGAGCATCACCTAGATCCAATGAGTGTTAAGTGTTCCAATTCATTCTCATGAAAGATGGGTTCGGGTGAACCACTACTCATGAATCGTGGGTCAATGAGTTTGACTCAAAAAAACTACACAGTTAAATCCTGATAGCAATCAACACTTTCAAAATATAAAAGAAGTCTTATACATAGATGTTTTGAAAAATATTTTTAATAATATTTGTCTATAATTGCTACACCATATTTTGAAAAATATAAAACATGCTTAAAAATCAGTCTACAAAATAGAAGCAAAACAAAGAAAAAGACATGACCATGTGATTTTCACTATTAAAGAAAAGTAAGCTAAACATACAATCAAAATTAAGGTGATCACGTGATACCTTCATTCAATGCGCGACCGACCGGTTACCTACTCGCATTAGTGGTTGACCGGGACAGATGGGAGGAATATCCTTGCCTGCAATCACAGCGACTTGACGAATCGGTAATGACTTGCAGGTAAAGAACACTCGGAAGACAATTCGGTGGCTTCGCAAATATTAAATTTTCTGTTAATTTTTGAAGAGTCAATTTAACATTGGTTTTTCAATTGTGTATTTTTTTTCACTAATAACGCATTTTCAAGTAAAGTAGGTAGTTGCTAAGAGGTCTTGGCTATTTTTTCACTTTTGATCTGTATAACGTATAACAGCTTCAAAATGTATTGGGCTGTATGAATTGATAAGTCACATTTATATATATAGTTAATGGATTGAAGCTGAGTTGCTTTCGATTGGAGCTATAAACAAGTGAGACAACATTTTTGAGAGGCATTGACATTAACACCTTTGTATTTCCTTGTGTCATCCTCATCCTTATAGCTCCTCTACCTTGCACAAGCATGTTGCATGCAGGTGTCACCTTAACCACGTCAGCGACTCCCTATCTCTCCATTGTGCTAGCTTGTCTTCTTATCTCTCCACGGTTGGGGTGCACGCAAGGTGTAAGGCATGAGTTTTGAACTTGTGACTGATCCAAACATGAGCTCGTGACTTCACTATCACGTTGAGGGGTCGTGTTCATAATATAAATATATATTCTTTTATATTTATGATAAAATATAAATTTATTTAGAATATTTTAAATGATAAGATATGAATGGACTCTAAATTTTAATATTAGTACGTAATATATATGTTTCGATATACACACACACACACACACACACACACACACATATGTATATATACATATATGTATGTATATATACATATGTATATGTATATGTATATATAAATATACATATGTATGTATGTATATGTATACATATGTATATATGTATACATATACATATGTACATATATACATCTATACATATGTATATATGTATATCTCTACATATATACACACACACACACACACACACACATATATATATACATATGTGTGTGTGTGTATATATATATATACACACACATATGTATATGGGTAAAAGTATACACCTTTGTCGCAGTTGAGGACATTCTGCAACGGTCCGGCCGGAATCGCGTGGCGCCTTTCTGGTGCCAGGTGGTGGGTGGCTGCAAGAAGTTGGGTGCCAATTTTTGCAAAAAGTGGAAGTGTTTTTCCTATTTTTCAAAATTTATTTGAATTGATCTCAAAATTTGAGGCACTTAGAGATTGAATCTCGAAAAAATTCACTAGTAGAAATTGTAGTACTTGGAGTCTAGTTTTCAAATATATAATTTATTTTAATACCCACATGGTATAAATTATATTTTGATAGGCATATTTGAAAACCACTTTTTCAAAATGCCTGTTTCAGGACCATACCACATCCGTGTACGGCCACCATATTTTGACACAAATAAATAAATTTTTTAAAATCTTTTTTAGGGAAGATACCTAAGACATAGAATATTGATGAGAATATTTTTTCTTATTTTTTTATTTTGTAAATTATTTTTTATTAATTTTTAATTAACAATAAAGCTTATTTTTCAAACCTCTCGTGTACGGCCACCATAATTTAATATAATTTTTCTTTTTTTCAAAATTTTTTTTTTTAAAATTCAAAAAAATTGAATTTAGATTGATGACATAATTTATTTTTAAAAATACTTAAAAATTAAAAAGTTATTAAAGTTTTAGTGAGTCTCACTATTTTACGTTTATGTACCACTATCAACTAATAAATAATGTAAAAATAACCATATTATTATGAAATTTATATTTTTAGAATCGTGATAGTGAGATCTTTAATGGGTTTTTGTTTTGTCAAAAAAATCGATCCAGAAGGGTTTCAAAAAATTACGGTAAGTCTTAAAATTTTTATTCCAATGCCTTAGCCAAAATTTTGGAGGCTAAGACATAGGCTTGGTCTCACCAAATCTATCCCAAACCAAAAATTGAGGCAGAGTGAAAACTCCCGCGTGCATATTTTAAGAAACAGGCACCCGTTATTTAAATTGAAAAAATGGGCACCCGTTTCATAAATTTAAAAATATGTGTTTAAAAAGATATTTTAAATTTTAAAAAAAAATTAAATTTTTTTTAGAAACGGGTACCCGTTTTGAAAAAAAACGGGTGCCTGTTTCTGGAAAAATGGGTACCCGCTTTTTGAATTTCGGATCGGATGTCCGAGCCTAAAACGGGCACCCATTTTTAAATAACGGGTGCCCATTTCAAGCGGCACAAATTTTCAAGCCGCGGACTTCCGCGGAATTGGCACCCAACTTTTTGCTTCTACCCTGGTGTCTATGTGGCGCAGGGGGTCCGGTCGAACCCCCAAAAGTATATATAACCCAAAAAGGGGCCCGCGGCTATCATTGTCAAGCGGCTTGGGGCTTTGGAGAAGAGCTACGGAGGGCTTTCGGCCAGAACAGGTAAGTAGAATTTTAGTTTTTTAATTTTAATGTTTTTTAATGTGTTTTTTTAGTTTTTTAAAAAAAATTAGTATTAAATAATTGTATTTTAATTAAAAATCTTAGTTTAATAATTATTATTATTTTAATTAATAGAAGATAATTTAATTTAATTTTGTTAAATATAGTTCAATTTAATTTAATGATATTAGATATTAGTTTAATTTAATTGTTAGATATGTTTAATTTAATTATATTAGATATTAGTTTAATTTAATTTTGTTAGATATAGTTTAATAGGAGTTAGGGTGTAGTTAGATTTCAGATATAATGCTAACCCCAACCATAATATTAATTTTAGAACTCTAATTCTCATTTATTTCTAAACCTAATTTAAACCTTAACCCTATACATAATCCAAATTATACCTCTTAACCTAGACTTAACACAAATCCTAATTTAACCCCTAACCCTCAATCGTAACCCTAACTCTAATAACCATAATTCTAACCATGATGCACAAACTTTTACTCTAACCACAATATCGTAGTTCACTAATCTTGATTAGATAACCATAACAAAAACTTTGAGTCTAATAAAAAAATTAATCCAAAATATAATACTAAGCATGAAATAAATCCTTACTCTAACAACAATCCAAATCCTAAACCCTAAGCTTGATCCCTAATTTAAAACTCTAACCCTAGCCATTATCCTAACCATGGAATAAACCTAAAAAAAAATTCTAATTGTAACCCTAAATCCTAACTCTCATCAGAATGCTAGCTCAAACCATAATTACAAGCATGATATAAAATCTTGAACCTGAACATAATCCTAATCATGAATATTAAAATCTGAACCTAAAGAGCTAAACCCAAATCCTAATCCTAAACCATAACCCATCATCCTAATAAAAAATAAACCCTCACAATAATCAAAACTATAATTCTAAGTATAATACTAATGATTATTAAAAACTAACCATAATTTCTAACCTTAATAGTTCCATAATACCAACTGTGATGTAAATCCTCACTCTAGTTATAATCCTAATCAAAATCCGAACCCCAACCATAATAGTAACCATAATATAAAAGCTTACCTTAACAATAAACCTAACACTAAACCTTAATCCTAATTTTAATCCACACATTAAACCCTAACCTTAACTATATTCCTTACTGAAAGCATAAATCTAACCCTAATAACCATGATACTAACCATAGTTCTACTTGTAACCATGACCATAAACCCAACCTTATCACTAAACCCTAACCTAATTAATATAATAAATTTATACCAAACTCTAACCCTAATGCTAACCCTAAACTTGATATAAATTGTAATGTACTAAATGAAATATCAAACCATAGCCATGATACATTAATGCTAATCCTAATTTTGAACTTAAACCTAACATAACTATTATTCTATCATTTAATCATAATAATAATTACATTCGCAATGATTATGTCACCCTAATCATAATTTTAAACTTAATCCCTACCCTATGTTAGGATTAACAAGGCAGAAATAACAATTATGTGCAAATATAACTAATATCAGAAAATAATAAACCACACAGAATAGAACACAAGACACACAGATTTAACGTGGTTCACCCAATCCTTGGGCTACGTCCACCAACAGCGAGTCCAATATTATTATTATCCAGTGATTACAACCTGATTACAATCCGTAATCCCTTACAGCCCAATTCTGCCGCAAGTACTAAAATCATACATAATGAAAAATTCCTAACCCTAAGCCATATTATACAATAGTTTCCCGCTTTAGGGTTAGAATGAGTTATAAGTAGTCGGCCCAAATAACCTTCTTACCACTCCATGCTTCCTCTGGAATACCACAGTCAAAAGGAGTAGAGGGGCCTCTATTGATTAAATAAATAGCAGTGTTCACTGCCTCTGCCCACATATTTTTGGGCAGCCTAGCATGCAACCTCATACTCCTTGCACGCTCCATTATTGTCCTGTTCATGCATTCAGCCACTCCATTTTCTTGTGGAGTCCTTGGTACAGTTTTCTGCCTACGAATACCATTAGAGGAACAATATTCTTCAAATTTTGTGCTGCAATACTCACCACCATTATCAGATCTGAGACATTTTAACTTTTTACCAGTCTCATTCTCAACCAAGCATTTCCATTTCTTAAAAGTTTGAAATACATCAGATTTCTGTCTAAGGAAATAAATCCATACTTTTCTTGTTGCATCATCTATAAATGTAACATAATACAGAGAGCCACCAAGGGAAAATACCTGAGCTAGTCCCCATATATCTGTATGCACAAGCTCTAATCTCTCATTTTTCTTTTCCTTCCCACTCTTCACAAAACTAACTCTCTTTTGTTTTCCATAAACACAACTTTCACAGAAATCCATATTGACACATTTCAGACCAGGTAAAACTTTCTTTGAATGAAGTAATTTCATACCTTTTTCACTCATGTGCCCGAGTCTGTTGTGCCACAGTGTTGTGTCAGAATCTATATCAACAGTTTGATGTTCTTCCTGCTCAACTGCAGCCACTGTTCCTGAACATTCATTATCTTCTGAAATAATTAAAATAGAAGGAACAGTATGACCTGTACAAAGATATAAGGTGCCTACTTTCACACCTTTTGCTACTACTAAGGAACCTTTTGAAACCTTCCAATTTTTATCATTAAAAGTAACTGTGCAACCCTCATCACCCAGTTGCCCTGCTGAAATTAAATTCCTACTCAGCCTTGGAACATGTCTTACCTCTTGTAGTAGCCAATGATTCCCATTCTGCAACTTAATCTTAATTTTTCCCTTTTCCAACAATCTGACAGGGTTCATTATCTCCCAAATAAACTAGCCCAAAACCTCCTTGGACATAATCAACAAAATAACTTCTATGGGGTGTAGCATGAAATGAAGCCCCAGAATCTAAAACCCATGAATCATCAATACTTTCTAAGGACAAGAGCAAAGCATCCTCCTTGGATTTGTTACTTACCACATTTGCCTCCTTGTTTCCATCATTTTTGTCTCTTTGATTTTTCTTCCGAGACCAACAATCTTTCTTCTTATGACCTGGTTTTCCACAGTACCAGCAATCATTTGGCCCTTTAGATTCAGACCTCTTTCCCTTTGATTTTCCTCTTGATTTTCCACGATTTCCAGAGTTGTTTCCTCTATCTCTTGTTCTGCCTCTGCTTTCTGTGTTCAATACACTACCTGATGTGGATGCCCCTGAGCTTTTCCTACGAATTTCCTCACTCAATATAACACCAATAACATCATCATACTTTAGGGTATTAGAACTAGAAACAGAATTACTAACAGCCATTACCAAGCCATTCCAACTTTCTGGCAAAGAACACAAAATCAAGAGAGCCCTAACCTCTTCATCAAAAGTAATTTTAACTGAGGTTAATTGACTTGTAACTGTATTAAACTCATTCAAATGATCAGTAACTGATCCACCTTCTACCATTTTCATATTAAATAAACGCTTCATAAGAAATACCTTGTTTGAAGCTGAAGGCTTTTCATACAACTTCGCTAGGGTTTCCATCAGATCTTTAGCTGTCTTTGCTTCAGTAATATTGAATGCCACCGATTGTGCTAGGCATAGACAAATACTCCCTAGTGCCTTCCTATTCAAAATATCCCAATCTTCCTGAGACATTGATTGCTCTTTCTTGGCTACTCCCTCTAATGGCCGCCATAGATCCTTCTGATAGAGATAATCCTCCATTTGCATCTTCCATAACTGGAAGTTCTGCCCATTAAACTTATCAACCTTCAGCCTACCCTCGTCTGCCATTTCTCCCACTTAACTGAGAGACTCTCCCACTAACTCGTGAGACCTGCTTCAGAGAATAGATGAAAGAACGAACGAAATAACCTGGCTCTGATACCACTTGTTAGGATTAACAAGGCAGAAATAACAATTATGTGCAAATATAACTAATATCAGAAAATAATAAACCACACAGAATAGAACACAAGACACACAGATTTAACGTGGTTCACCCAATCCCTGGGCTACGTCCACCAACAACGAGTCCAATATTATTATTATCCAGTGATTACAACCTGATTACAATCTGTAATCCCTTACAGCCCAATTCTGCCGCAAGTACTAAAATCATACATAATAAAAAAATCCCTAACCCTAAGCCATATTATACAATAGTTTCCCGCTTTAGGGTTAGAATGAGTTATAAGTAGTCAGCCCAAATAACCCTGGCGAGGTCGGGAGGAAAAGTGTACAGTACTTTCCTGGATAGTACTTTCCTAATTAGTCACCACAAGCTAACACCCTAACCCTAACTTTGATGTAAACCTTAAACATAATCCTAAGCATAACACAAAATTCTAACCCTAGAACCATGATATAAATGCTAACCCTAATCCTAATTATATTAATATATTCAACTTATAACACTCAACTTTAACACTAAACCTTAACACTAAACCTTAACCCTAATATTAACCCTAACCATAATCATAAACCTAAACCAAATCCTAATAAAGCTAACCTTAATAATAAGCTCTAACCCTAATCATAATAATAAATATAAACCAGACTCTAACCCTAATGCTAATGCTAAATGCTAACCCTAACCAATTAAGACCTATTAAACTGTAAGATTAGAAACTAACATAAACAAAAATTCTAGAGTCTAAACCAATTAGGACCTAATACCCAACCAATTAAGATCTAACTAGTGACTAATATTTAACCAATTAAGACCTATTAATTGACTGGAGTTAAAACTTAACCTATACCCAGTGACATGTATGTTTAAATTTGTAGTTCATGTATGCATGTTTAAATTTGTAGTTCATGTATGTTTCTTAAATTTCTAGTTCATCTATGCACCTAACATGTATGTTTCTTAAATTTCTAACATGTGACTAATATGACCACTTAATAGAATCTAAATCAATTTAAACCTAATACCTAACCAATTAAGATGTAGAACTAGTGACTAATATTTAACCAATTAAGACCTATTAATTGACTATCCAATTAAAACTTAACCTAAACTTAACCTATACCTAGTGACATGTATGTTTAAATTTGTAGTTCATGTATGCACGTTTAAATTTGTAAGATGTATGTTTCTTAAATTTCTAATTCATCTATGCATGTAACATTTATGTTTCTTAAATTTCTAACATGTTTATTAAATTTGTATGTACATGTATATATAGATTTCATTTTTAAACTAGATGATCTTAAATTTGTATGTACATGTATGTTTCTTAAATTTGTAGTTTACATGTATGCATGTTTAAATTTGTAACATAGATGCACGTAACATGTATGTTTCTTAAATTTGTATGTACATGTATACATTTCTTAAATTTTTCACACATGTATGTTTCTTAAATTTAAGTATGTACATGTGTAGAGATCTATATATATTTTCTTGTTTATCTATTACACATGGCATCGGGTAGAGGTTCAGCCGGTTCAAGAGAGCCTAGTGTTCAGGGGGGGGGGGGGGGACCTCGTAGTGATAGTGGTACTATTACTTGCTCCTCTCATAGATCAGCCGATACAACACAGGCTAGAGAGAAGCTATTTGCAGACACTATTGAGAGATTGACACGAGCATTACTTGTTCTTGATCAAACATTAGCTTCACCCACCAGCATTCCCGATAGGGAAAGGGTGAACATTATTAGAGATGAGTTGGTGCGTATGATTGACACAGTTCATTCATACAACCCGTATCAGGACATGAGTGTTGATAGATTCTATGCTTCTTTGTCTCACAGTGTTACTGACACTGTGAAGTTCAGTGAGATCGATACATCTGTTTCCACTCCTATGGTGAAGGAGATGTTTCCCCATTATCGAGACCTGAAGAAGGTCAGAGGGTACATGCCTACGAGATGTAAGGATGACTTGGTAGGATTGTTTATATATCCTCGCTGGTTGGCTGCTCACCATATGTGGCCCCAGAAGGATGAGTTGCCATTATATTTTTGCAAACAATTGTTTGCAGAATTTCATTTACACCTTGATGTTGATTATACAGATTTCCCTACTTATGTTGGGCAAGGGAAAGGGAGATTATCAGACAGGTTCAGAGCACCTAATGCCCCTGTGCCCGCTAATAAGCGGGCAAGGGTGGGTCCAAACCTTATGGTCATACCAAAAGGTTTGGAAGTGGCAGGAGCTAGTGTTGCAGATGACCCGGTGAGGATGGATGTTTTTTCTAGTATAGCGACTATTGCCACATAGGTTCATGAGATATCCTCTGATCATGTGGGGAGATATATGTTACGGTCTCATTCCAACATTCCTTCACCTGCACAGGATGCATCTTCTAGTGCACCTGATTTATATGATATAGTCGACATACCATCTCCCGTGGAGGTTGTAGGTATATCAGATATAGATCATTTGTGATCTACGAGTGCATTGTTATCCAATGATCTTCTTTCTGCTTATCAGACCATACATATGCTCGGTGGGATTTCACTTAGGGAGGTTCCATCATTTGTGAGGTCCTATATCATTTCTCAGCAGATTGCACCATCGACAGCTCCTCCGCAGCAGACTGCACCACCGACAGCTCCTCCGCAACAGACTACACCACCGACAGCTCCTCCACAGCAGACTACACCGCCAACAGGTCCTTAGGTGACTACACCACCATCGATAGCTCCTCCGCAGATGACACCACAAATAGCTAATCATCAGACCAGGCAGGCCACTTCATCACATCCAGATCGTCAACTTTTTACTACATTGCTTACAAACGACTAGATTGATCCTGCGGTTATATCATTAGACTCGTCCGGTTTGAGCGCTTTCGGGAGAGCATTAGAGACCACTTTGGTATATTTATAATTTAATTTCATTTTTATTTATTTAAAAAACTTACACATATTTGAAATTTGATTAATATATGTTATATATATGTGTACTCTAGGAGGTTATGTACGATGCTGCACCATATGGAGATTTAGAGACTCCACGCGATCCTATTCACCATGATACACAGGTACATTGAGATGTTTGTTCACAAAATTAATTTTTCTATGATAATACATATTTAAAATCATGTATGTATGCGTGACATATTTTGTTTATTGTACACAGGCATCAGGAGGAAGTGCGTCGGCATCAGAAGGAGGTGCGTCGACATTAGGAGGAGGTGCGCCAGCATCAGGGCACGGATTAGGACATGGCCCTACTTGAGCGACCATGTTATTTGAGATATTTCATTTTATACATGTAGACATTTTATACATGTAGTCATTTTATACATGATGTAGACATTTTAGACATTTTATGTACATGTAGATATTTTAATCATTTCATATATGTACATGGTATATGGTTACATGTATTATTTCTTATTTTATACATTACATGGCATATGGTTGTGTGTTATTTCATATTTTATACATCACATTACATATTTCAAACCTTACATGTTAGATATTTTATACATGTTACATGTTATATGTTCGTGTGTTATTTCATCTTTTAGACTTAGTTTTATACATGTGCTATGTATACATTATGTTAAGGTGATGTAATTAATCAAAGCATACATTTAATTAAGTAATCTAACTAACATGTAATTAAGTAAATTAACTAATATAATTAAGTAATTTAACTAACATAAATAAGTAATCTAACAAACACAATTATGTATAATTAAGTGAATTTGTAACTGAAATAAGTAGGTAACTAACATAATTATGTAACTAACATCATTAATCAAAGCATATATTTAATTAACTAACTAATTAATCATTTTTCATGTAATTAATTAACTAACATACATACATAAAAACATACAATATATATATATATATATATATATATATATATATATATATATATATATATATATATATATATATATATATATATATATATATATATATAGACACACACACACGCACACGCACACACACGTGTTATGTATACATTATGTTAAGGTGATGTAATTAATCAAAGCATACATTTAATTAAGTTTAATCTAACATAATTAAGTAAATTAACTAATATAATTAAGTAATTTAACTAACATAAATAAGTAATCTAACTAACATAATTAAGTAGCTAACATAAGTTAGTGAATTTGTAACTAAAATAAGTAGGTAACTAACATAATTAAGTAACTAACATCATTAACCAAAGCATATATTTAATTAACTAACTAATTAATCATTTTTCATGTAATTAATTAACATACATACATAAAAACATACAATATATATATATATATATATATATATATATATATATATATATATATATATATATATATATATATATATATATATATATATATATATCTGTGTGTGTGTGTGTGTGTGTTATGTATACATTATGTTAAGGTGATGTAATTAATCAAAGCATACATTTAATTAAGTAATCTACCTAACATAATTAAGTAAATTAACTAATATAATTAAGTAACTAGAACATAAGTATACATAAAAACATACAATATATATATGAGTTCAAACATGAAAATTCAAACTATAGAGTTCAAATATATTCAAAAGTACAAGAGCTACAAAAAGAAGTTTATTTTGAAGTTTATAGAGTTCTAAAGCTCATCATACATATAGTTTGGATCCTCTCTATCTTTTATTATCTCCAAAAAAAATTCATGTTCTTCAATAGACAACCTCCACTTCTGATTGACATTTTTTCTTTTTGGCAATGTCTCGAATTGCAACTTTGTTGCTATAACCAAGTGACTGTAATGTAGAACTTTTTTGCCAGACTGGTATTCAATAAATTAAACACCATTTCTATCGACCTTTATTTGCTGATAATAGGTTCCTTCAATAACAACTGAACCAATTGGATATTTCTGTCCATCACCATCTACAATTTGTTCTGTCAACTTGTATTTTGCTTTTGTGCATCTTAGTAGATAATAATCTTCATTTTCTATATTGTCAGGATCCGCAACTACAACAAAAATATCACCTAGATACAAATAGATTTTATTAAAATTAAACATCACTTATACGATAAATTAAAATTAAATAAAATAACATGTATGTGCACATACGTGTAACAACTAAATCAGAAACACGCTCATAATCAGCTGAATATATAGGATCATGAATGTTTATGTCAATGTCATCATCTTCATAAGGAGGCATTCTGATTAACTCCTTCATATCCCATCGTGAAACATATCCATTTGCAATATTCTCACATTGACTCAATGGATTGTCCTCAATGCAGTGAGCACAAAAACATGATTTTTCTCTTGAATCACAAGAGGCTTGTGTTGTCCTGTAGTGATCAATTGATGTAAACTTGTAATACCAACAATTGTTTGACAATTGTAAGGATTAGATCGGTCTATATCTGTTACAAATATGAAATGAAAGTTGCACATGTTTAGATCAACAATTATAAAAAGATAAACATGAACACGGAATCAAAATTTAATTTAAAATTTTACAACAAAATATAAATTACCTTTCACTTCCCAAAAATAATGTTTGTTGTATATGGTGTCCCGAGGAGCAAAATGACTTTCACACCATTCAATAATTTTTTTTGAATTCTCTATCATGTTACCTGTACATTTCTGAATTATCAGTTTAAAAAAAATGGAGATCTAAGCTAAAATTATATTATTTGAAATTTATATATACATATATATTTAACTATTGAACACCATTTGTACCTACAAGTTCATGCTGGCGAAGTGCACGCTTCACACATGCTCCTGCTCCATCGTGCTCTCCTTTTCCATGTCCACTTTCAAAGAAGTTTCACAAAAACTTAACATTGCGTCTAGCATGTTGCATGGCTAGCCAATTAAAAGCTTTTGCAGATTTAAATTGTCTTGAAAAATTAAGTTGTACATACATACATACATGTCATATTTTAATAATTTAACAAATAATTAAATGACAATGAAAATAAATTGAAGTATCTATACATGTATACTTGCACAACCATCAGACCAAATCCAGTGTTGTGAGACATTTATCCCACGATTCGCAATATCTTCAAAAAATATTGCAAAACAATGAGCCACATAGCTTCTATCATGAACCTTATCATCACTGATATAGAAATGAACCTCCTTGATGATAATGCGTTCATTTGGATCGGGACTTTCTACCCCATCCAAATTATATTGTGCATGTCTATAGGTCACTTGCACAAATATTGCAACCTTGATCAGAATGATAATATTGAGCTTGAAGCTCTTTTTGAGGGGCAAATGTATAGTTCTCCGAGAAATCTACAATTGAAAGAATACAACCAGGTGGAAAATAATTTTTGGAATCTCGAAACTGTTTAGCTTGCCATCGTGCACCATGACAATGCTGGATATGTGGATAAATTAGAGTACGAAATCTGTTCATAAACTCAAGGTAGGGCAATTCACTCTCCTTTAATACAATTTTTTTGGATTCATCTCCGCTCTTTGTTCGATGTCTCATATTCAAATCTTTTCCACAAAATCGGTGTTGA